>MU392200.1:0-300371 GCA_022578495.1 Nemania sp. NC0429 | reverse complement strand
TATTAATTTAAATATATATTTAATAATTATATTTATAATATTTAAAATATATATTTATATTAAAATTAAATAAATAATTATTAATATAATATATACTTAAATGCATATATTAACACTAATATTAAAATAACTAGCATAATTTTCTAGTTTTAATATTATATTTTTTATTTTAATAACTTATATATTTATAATATTATATATTTAAATAAAATATAAAATTAGTTAAATAAATATTTATTTAATATATAGTTAAATGTATATATTAATAGTAGTATTAAAAAAACCAGCTTTTTTTTTTAGTTTTAATAATATACTTTTTACTTTTATAACTTATATATTAACAGTGTTATTAATTTAAATAAGTATTTAATAACTATGTACCTATGTACCGCCGCAGCCAATGTACCTAGATCAAACAACTATAAAACGTGTAATCATCTAAGGTAAGTACTCCACTTCTCTTGTCCAGGCTACACCCAATTAGGCCGGCCCACAGTTTTAACTGGTCGGTTGATCTACATACTCTTCTCTGCACCCGGTCAGAAACCCGGTGTAAGTACCTAAAATAGGCTCCTGTCCTCCATGTGGTTAGGTAAGTACTACCTAGTACAAGGTCGGTTAGCTGCTTTTGAATCTTTGATGAATCATAGTAGGGATCGCCATGTTATGGAGGTACTTGCGCAAGAGGCAAACGGCGCGTGACAAGCCATGGTGGGTACGTTCTGTCCAAGGCATTCCGCACTTGCTCAGATGTACCGCCAAAGCCAGTTACACGTATCTATCTTATCACGTGGCCCTTGAGGATCAAAGAAAGTGGCCCCGCCCCGCCCCGATCGGTCCGTGTGATAGATTGCCAGCCGTCTTCTCAACGCATCCGAGACTCATCACTTCCCCAAACTCCATACACTCAAGCCCACGTCTCGTGCATCGGTTTCTACCCCGGTCTTCAGCCCATCATCCATTTTCTTCTCCAGCACAGCTAGTATCGTGCAATAACCAGGAACCGCCGTAGCTTCTAAGATCCTTCACGCCATCAAGATATGAGTCGCGCCGGAAAGCTTGCCCCCGAGCAGTTGCCGTGAGTTACGCCTAGCTACCGAGATCCCCCCTTGTGGGCACCTCTCAATCCAACCCAACGCGATGCGCTAACATGCTGTAACGCAGAGTCTTATTCATCAAGAACCTCAAGTTCGTCGTCCCGATGCTATGCGAATTGCATTCTCCCAAACCGATCGTGTGTTGACATATGCGTGTTGCTTGTAGCTACGAAGTCACAGACGGTGACCTCTTCAAGCTCTTCGACCCTGACGAGACGGGCATCATCCGGTACAGCCACCAGCACATACTTGTATTATATATAGAGCATTACGTCAGATAAACTAACGCGTATCAAGTCAAATTCGCAAGGGTATCTCGGTTGATACAAAGGGGACCGCCTATGTCGTCTTCTGGAATGCGATGGACGCGAAGAATGCCCTCGAGAAGCTGAACGGCTTCAACTTCCAGAACAGATACCTTGTCGGTATGTTGCACTACCCCATCATGTCGTTGTCTGATGTAGGGCCTGCTGACCACCATGCAGTACTATGGCATCAACCAGAAAAGACACTCCGGATGAAGGAGTCCAAAGACGACGTGCAGACCCGTCAAGAGAGTTTAGGTCAGCTCAAGAAACAATATGGTATCGATTGACGATTAGACGGGCCTGCGGATAGGCTCCAGACTCGTCTCCCCACAATGTCTGCAGTCCCGTCATCTCCTCATTCTACCTACTCCAGCTCCAGCTCCAGCGCCAGCTCCAGCTACACGACGACGACGACGTCGACCAAGAGAAGGCCGATTCCAGTGACGAATAAGAAGAAGAGAAGCCCAGATGATGTTGCCAGTCACGCACGAAGAGCTGCGCTTACGTTCGTGCGTGGATTTCTATCACAGAAGCCGAGCAAGATATCCGTATCTTAAGTCGGCAAATTGCATCACATGATCACGTGCATAAGCATCTCATCATGACAGCACTTTTAATGGACGTGCACAATCCGTCCTTGTTGCGCCAGAATTAGTACCTATGGCTCATTATTTCAGCCGATTCCACTACTTTCAGGGCAAATCAGAGAACCATGGCTCTCTCGAGAGAAATGATTGTGTGTAACTATGTTATTATGGAGCCGCCGTCTTGCAATTGCAAGGAGAATCGCGATGGCAGATTCGCCCATAAGGCGTTCGACTTGATACCAGAATGAAAACATTCCCTCTGCCCCAATAAGACGCCTGCACACGACGTGCAGATCGAAACAATGCATCAGCCCTTTCCAAAATTCCCAGAGAGTACTTCAATATACATAGTCAGCATGAAAAACTCCGCATCCAACACTCCGCAGAATCATTCACCTAGTGAGAAATAGTATTTTCCTACTTGACAAGACCACTTCCTAAAGAACTATTTACTCTACACGTACACGCTTTAGTATCTCTGACTAAACAGCGACTGCAGCGTGTTGGATCACAGTATCTAATACTATAGGATATACCCTCAAGTATTCGACGAGTCCAAAAATAGGCCAATCACAACATCCTAGGATGTAGGGTGGTCGCGTGGGTAGTGATACGGTAGAGAAGCATGAGGTACAGTATCATTCTTCATACTTCGAGGCTGCCGTCAGGCCATGTTACATCGTTTAGTGTAGCTTCTTATCCTCCTAGATCTCCAAACCCCCAGATCCCCCTCAGATCGACCAAGGTGTAAAGACAGAAGCAGAAGCAACATCTGAATCTACTTCTTCTGCTCGACGGATTCTCTAGAGTGATATATAGCTTCATGCAAAGCGCATCTTGAAGTGCTGGCTCCGTGCAAGACACATCTATAACTTCTAGCCCAACGCGTGGAGGCTGGCTCGTCTACTAGTATAGCCGCATCAGCTACGAAGCCATTCTACACTGCAAAATTCTCCTGGTTCCTGATTTCTGATACTGGTGGGAGTTATTCAAGCTCGGAGGAAGAAGCAAAGGGGTGAGGTGGAGTAGCAAAACGCACCGCAGCGTACTAAAGAGTAAACCAAGTAAATGACCACAAAAGATATTCCGATTGGTAAATGACGATAGCAATTAATGGTAAGGCTTGTGCGGATTCCCAACAATAGAAGAAATAGAAGGACTCTGACGGCTTGCTCTATGAACATGTTCTTCTGGAATATGGTATGTAGTACCTACACTCCCGTCTGGAGGTAAATACCACCTACTGAGACCTTCAATTTGCAGGTGGGGTAGGTAGGTGTAGGCAGGTGCCCGGTACATGTAGGTATTTGTGGGGCTCTCTAATGGGAAGAGTCAGTCACCTGGGGCTGGGTGGGCTGAAGGGCGGCTAGGCCCTCGAGGAGCCACTCTGTCTGAGACGACGACTCCTGAGTCCTGAGCTCGCAACTTCTGCTACCTTATTGCCCTTTGTTACTTGTATTCATCTGTCCTAAGACTCTAAGTTCATCTCACCTCCTTACTCCTCTGTGACACAAGAAATACACAGCTCATCCGAATAACTTCAGCTTTCATCTTAATTTCATCTCGTTGAACTCCTAGCGCATTCATTTGGCTGCTCGCTGCATGAAGCGGGCTTCAGCGACCTTCGCCACTGACCTGCGATACGTCTGCGGAAAGCGAATGTCGACCGTCCGTATCGTCCTCCGCCACTGACCGACGACCGCCGCCTGCAGATTCGTGCCTCGCACCCTACGACCATACTTCCCCGTGTCCTCCGGCTTCGGCATCTGCGTGTGCCAACTCTACGAGACCTCACGTGGCAAATGCCTATACCCTTCACAGCTGATGTTTCCGCTGCAGTGACATCGGCCGCGACGGTGGCTCTCGATCCCTCGTCTGTGCCTTCAGATATGGCCAGTCTTGCCGCAGTCGTCGCAGCTACTACGTCTGCAATAACAGCTGCGACGACATCCGCTGCGGTGGCTGATCACGGGACTGGAGGCATAATGGGAGGTGGTGAAGGTGAATGCAGATTACTGGGACCCTTCGCGCTCCTCGTCCAACTGGCTCTCGGCGGCCTAGCCCTCCTTTCACTTGTCTACAAGCGCTGGCGAGAGAGGCCGCAGCGCCCTATGAAGATATGGTTCTTTGACGTGTCGAAGCAAGTATTTGGCTCCGTCTTGCTGCACATCGCCAACATCTTCATGTCGATGCTCACGAGCGGCCGCTTTTCTATGGAGCTGGACCCGACGGGCGTGCAGGCAGTTGTGAGGCTCTTGCGAAGAGCAGACGAGCCCTATTTTCCAAACCCTTGCTCCTTTTACCTTTTAAATTTGGCCATCGATGTAAGTCCTCAGCTCGTGTGTCCTTGAGGTATGACATCATCGGAACTGATTTGACTTTCTTGAATTTACAGACTACTATTGGTATTCCCATCCTCATCGTACTTCTTCGCGTGATAACCGGCCTCGTCGCCTACACACCCATGGGAAAACCACTCGAATCGATACAGTCCGGCAACTATGGCACCCCACCAAATGCCTGGTGGTGGCTAAAACAATCCGTTATATATTTCTGCGGCCTATTCGGCATGAAGATATGCGTTTTGCTGATATTCTTGATATTACCGTGGATATCACGCGTGGGAGACTGGGCCCTGAGGTGGACGGAGGGGAATGAACAACTGCAGATAGTCTTCGTCATGATGCTATTCCCGTTGATCATGAACGCCCTTCAGTACTACATTATCGATGGCTTCATCAAGAAGAAAGAGATGGGTCTTGAGCTGGTTCCCCAAGAGGTTGACGACACAGATCCCTTCGATGATAGTTTTGGGGACGACAGCGACGACGGATCCATTAGCGATCAAAGCAATGAAAGCGTTCGTATGTCGAAGTCAGCCTCGAATGATACACGGAGGAAGAACAGCAAACCTGTCCACGAGGAATATGACCCAGATCTAGATGGTCAGACAGTCGTGGGAAGTAGCAAGAGCCAGGAGGAAAGGAGCAAATTAATCTCTCCGGAGTTGGTTCCTCATGAATAGCAGCTGCAACAGATACGGCATAGGTTATTGAGCAGGCGTTTGACCGGTTATAGGTTCCTTCTTATGCTACTTAGAGTATTGTAATGGGGACTGTGGTTGTTTTTGGATCGATAGCATTAAATTGGAAGCCATTTGTGAAATTGCATATCGCATCTGGGCCACCATGACTTGGGAAGCTGTGCTTTGACCTGCTCTCCCCCTTCCCAGGAGCTTCGCCCACATAGGACCTAGCGAGCCGTCACTTAACAGACACGATAGCATCAAAAGATATTCCAAGGCGCTAACAGGCTGGAGTACACGTGTAGGCCATCGGTGAAAGAGGGCAAGGTCAGGCCACAGCATACGATATCGACAATGGTTTAGCTCGACCCTGGGAGACCTCCGATGAATACCTTGGTCGGCTGCATAGTTGGTATTATGATACCTAAGTACAGTAGCTAGGTCTGGCTTGACTCAATCACTCCACGGCTGAGTAGAAACATCTTGGCACTTAACGGTCTTCGCTCCCTCAATCTACACGTTCAGCAGCCATCCCTATAAGTTACTGCGAAAATACCTTAGTCGGGCATCATAGCTACATAGTGGTAGATATGGCTAGAAAATCAGTGACGTCTTAGACCAGCTTGTCAATCAACTGCTTGTCGAATCTTAATTTAAAGCACAACCATCGCAGACGCGGCGTAAGTATGCGCTAGGCAAAAAGCGTTCGTAGGTCTTAAGTGTCAATCCACATTCCATTGTGTACCTGGTACATTCTTATCGGCATCAGTTCACTGGCCCGGTGCGATTATACACGAAGGAAGTGTGCTCGGAAAAAGAAGTCCTGAGAAGTAAGTGCCTACCTCCTACCAATTAAACCGATTATACAAAAGAGTTGCTGGATCAGTCATCTTTTCCAGCGCCTATTCAGCCTTATTTAAACAAGAATAGCAGCAAACCTGGGTGCCTGGGCGATAAGCCATTTGCATTGAAGTTCATGTATGTATCATGTAATCTGTGACAGCTCCGCCTCCCATTTGGGGCCATTTAACTGGACACTCCTAATAGTAGTCTTCAACTCAGCCAGTTGTTCAAACCTGTTTCACAAGCCTCGACCTGAAACAAATCCAGTACGCTCAGCTGAAGATGACTTCGATAAATCGGTCACTATAGCTTCCAGGTAACGAACATATTGCTATACAGTGTATCTATAAAGTGTATTGATTGAACTGTTAGCAGACATACTGCATGGTATGGATGTAAGGTACATACCTGTCACGGTTGAGAAGTACTTACACAGGTATTTTAAGTACATGCATGGGGTGTTTAAGGTGGGGCAGCTATCACCTCACCTGCAGGAGGATGCAGATCTACAAAGAGGTACCTACCTAAGCGGAGACTACAGATCAACTGACCAGTCAAAACTGTGGGTCGGCCTAATTAGGTGTAGACTAGAAAATAAATATGGAGTATGTACCTCAGTCGACTATACAAGGTATAGTCGGCCGACCTTAGTCGACTATATAAAATATAATCGGCCATGTAGCAACTTGATTGGGATATTGATGTTGTTGAGGAGAAGAAGTCTAGTACATGGCAACCACCGTGAGGGGTAGTCTTATACACTGTCCCTCGTACCTGCCCACAGCCAATCTTTTATTGTAATTAGTACATTTAGCTTTTTTTTTAATAAAATTTAGCGCTGTTATATATATAATTATTTATATGCACAATATACCGAGTGTTAAACTATATCTATTTAATATATAAAGATTGGCCGACTATATTTTATATAGTCGACTGAGATCAGCCGACTATACCTTGTGTAGTTAACTAAGGTTGAGTTTTTGTAGTTTATGCCTAATTAGGCCGGTCCCCAGTTTTGACTGGTCGGTTGATCTACATACTCCCTAAGCGTACTGTAGGTACACAGGGGCGCAGCCTAGGCGCCATGCCACTCTCGGGTTGACTCTCCAAAGTTGTATTGGGGGAGGTCGCCGTCTCGTCTGCCTCTTCGCAGCTTTTTACACCCTCTTGACCTCGCAAGAGTGAAACCAAACCCACGCCCTTTGAAATCATCCCAGTTGGGGGTTAGGCGGTCGCTCTTTTGGGTTTGGGAAATGATGATATTCTGAGACGGATATTCTTTGCCGTCATCTGCTTAGGGACTCTCGTTTTTACGTATACTTCGTATTATTCTCGTCAATCTTTAGTCGATCTTTGCTCAATTTCTGGCCTTCTGTCACAATCGCTTTGTTTGACTAACCGGCCGCCTCCTATCCTTCCAATACTCCATCTACGGGCCATTGATCCCTCCCTTTTAACACCAGTCACCAGACCAAGACATCTTCTGTCATAGTGAGGTCGAGTCTTTGTTTCACAAAACTTAGCCCGGCCCGAGCACATACCAGAAGCCATCACATTTTGGAGCTTCGCTTCGCCATACTGACGAAGATTTTCGAATGAGTCGGCCACGATCGCACATCTACCCCCGATCTTCAGAGCCACGAATCGAAATATCACACACAAGACCTCGATATTTCCAAGCCAACAAGTCTGACCTTTCTTTGCTACCTTAAGCTGTAAGAAACAGATCGCGCGTGTGGTGGCACAAAGATGCCGCATATTGGGGTGGCGATGGAGCGCAGCCTCCAACACCGCGGATGGGCGGATGCCCTCGTGGATCTGATATCCCGCAGTGCCGTCGCTGCATTGGGCAAACGCCAGTCCCTCGACAACATTTCAGGAGACATCCACGACGCTGCTACTGCCTTTTCAAGTTGGGACAATTGCTTTCAGGCTGCGTTCTGCAAGTATGTCGAATTTATCGCACTGCTCATTTGACAGAAACTAACCTCTGCAGATGGCCCGTTATTGCGCTGTTTGCTATTGCTGGCCTCATTATCTTGTCTATCGTCTGGTGTATCGTTCGATGCTGCTGCTGCGGTGTCTCATGTTGCTGCGAATGCTGCTATTGCCTTAAATGCTGTGGTGAATGCTGTGGCTTATGCGACCCTCCTCGTGGCAAGCGCAGTAAATACCTAGACGAGCCATTCGTCCCTCCTCATCACGACCAAGCATATCGCTCCCCCGCACCCATGCACGCCGGTTTCGACTCAATGAAGCCCAGTGCGCCCCAATATGCCGAGTTCGATACGGGGAATAAGAAGGACGCCGACGCGTTGCCAGCCATGCCTAGTTGGGAGGAGGCAAGCTCTAAGAAAGTCCTAGTTGAAGAAGCCGTTGAGATGGATTCCTTGAAGAAACCAGATGCATCCCAGAACTCTTCGCACATGCATATGGCTGGTGTCGTCCCCCCAACTACGACGACGCCCCGCGCAGTGTCACCTTATGGTCCACCGGTGGGCACAGGTAACTCGAATGGATATATGGCAGCTGGGCACGGTGGAAATGGGGCTTATGGAATGAATCCACAAGGCTATAATGAATTCGATGAACACGGCTATGGGCAGCAGTATCCTTCGAGCGGTATGAATAACGTAGCAGGAGCAACAGTAGCCAACTCAGTGGGCCGACAAACGCCACATCAGGATTATGATACTGGCTACGATCGTCGAGATATGAACCAGGGCTACTCCCAATATCCCCAGCCGCGAAGTCCCCGGCCATACAATGATGAATACGGGCGTAGCGGTACACCCGCATCATATAATACCGGCGAATATCAAGGTATGACAGCCAACGATGGATACGGCAGTGAACGACGTTCGCCTGCTCCTCAGGCAGGCTATGGATATGGAAACCCACCACGCATGGGTACACCAGGTGCTCAGGCGGGCTATGGGTATAACAATGCACGAAGATCCCCAGCCCCTCAAGCGGATTACAGGGCCCCACAACATTCTCGCACACAAGATGAATATGCTCGGCAGTATCCAACGTCCTCTCGCCAAGAGTATTCCAACGACCACTACGGGGGCTTCGAGAACCAAGCACCAGAGCAACATATTGAGCCCCCTACATCGCCTATTCGAAATAATGGTGGGTTTGACTTCAACTCCGGCTATAGTCGCCCAGATAGTCGATCAGGTCCGGCCCCAACCCAGAGTGCCCATGCTGGTGGTGCATATCCAGGATATCGAACCTACAAGCCAGCAGAGGATACACAGCAGCGGCATGTCTGGGAAGGAATATAATGGCCAAGAAAAGCTTTATTTACTATTTTTCTAAATTCTGCACCCATCAAGATCAGAGCTAGAAGCTCTGAGTCTTGGACATTTGCAGCTAGGGCACTTGGTTGGCTTTTGAAAAGAGTTTGGCGTTGAACAGGGTCCAGGTTATTATCATCATGCACTTTGCGTAATGACAGCGATGAATGAAGAGAAGGTGCTGCTGCAGCAGGCCGGTGCACAAATGGAATGCATACTTGATACCTTGTAACAACACGTCTTTTTGTCCCGCACCTTTTAGCCTGCTTATTATCTGATGTGCCTGTCCCAGCACACAAGCTCAAAACCGTGATTCAATAAACTGCATGTTTACACTTTCAAGGATGCCCTGGAGCTGTTTCCTTGTTTACATGAAGCAATTCCCTTGATTTTTCAACCCTGCCACATGAGGTCTTATGTCTGAGGTTGCAGTTGCTGATCTTGCCCCCATAACTTTTTTCAATCCTGATTTTTCAGATCATGGCCCTTTCTCTGGCAATTCCAGAGACCCTTTTCATGAGAAAAAAAACATGCCTGCGTTTCCATTATCCCTACTCTTACATATCAAAAGGACCAAGACCATCCTTTGCTGTTATATGTTCAACAATGAGTCAGCCAAGCTAAGGCTTAACTGCACTGGGACTCCAAGGACACCCCAAATTAGTGTCGGAATGGCGCATGCCAGGAGTTGAAGGGGAAAATTTAGCGGACGCCCGTCATTGAAAGATCCATATCATTGATCTTCTCAACAACTGTACAGAAATGGTTCTCATCAGAACCTGTCTCTTCAGGGTAGACAACATCATATTGACAGCGACGCACTGGGGTATGAGGGGGGCTTGCGGCAATGCTGTCTTCTTCACGCAATGAGTGCTCCATGTTGTCTAAACCATGTCCCAGTCTGGATGAATCCTCTTCTGCGTTGCGTTCATTTGTAGACCAGCTGGATACAAGAGAGACAGGACCGAGCTTTGGGCCTGCATTTGAATGCGCGGTACGAGCGTCTGGGACTTGCCACTGGAGACCTAGGTGGAATTTGCCATCTCTGCCAATGCGCAGGCTATTGTCAATATCAACAGCGCCTGTGGCAGTTCCATAGTTGTTCTTGGTTTGGATGTTGACAACGCCATCATTATAGGGGTTGCTTTCATTCTTGGGTCCCACAGCTTCGGGGAGGCTTTCCCTGCCGATTGTGGAACTGCTGTCAGAGGCAGATTCGGTGGTGATCTCTGGGGTGTCGCTGTCATCATCTTCGCTATCCTCACTGCTGGACTCTTTGACTTTGAGAGTATCTCCAGAAAAAGCTTGATAAGCATGATCTGCTCGGTAATGAGGAAGCTACCGTCAGTATGGGGTCTAAGGTACAAAACACAATATAGGAAGTATGAGAGTGAAAACAGAACAGCAAGGGTATATTGGGAGTAAACAAAGGAAGGTGAGGTGGTTGATGAAGAGCAGCAGAACATTGCACCTACAGCCAGGAATATCAGCTAGCAATAGCAGATCTCCTTCAGACATTGGCGCCACAGGAGCCTGTGGTCTATCAGGCAAGCTGGTCTCTCTCTGATATACGGAATGTCTGACCTGCTGGTTTGTGTCTGCTTCGTTTGACAGGTTCTTCTCTTGCGCATCTGCTGACGCTTCCTCAGGGAACAGGAATTTCGTGACCCATGACCCACGCTGGTTTTCCAGGAGAGCGTCCTTCAGCTCCTGTTCGGCTGCTCCAAACTCTGGAACTCGGTGCTTATGAGAGGTGGGAGGGCCCACCGTATCGGCGGGCTGCGATCGGGGTGGCGTTGCAGTGCGACCCGACACGTCGGGGCCGGGGACACGGGGACCTGGTGTGGTGCCAGCGGGCCCATGGCCAGTTGGCATATGGCGAGGTGGCAGGCCAGCATCAACTCTGTTGGAGGCCTGTCCACTTGGAAGCTGTCTATTCCATGCTCCCGTGTTGTCAAAAGGAAGGGTTGGATACATGGGATACGGTGCTGTGTGATTGTATGCAAGGAAACCCCAGCCAAGCGGCGGTGGTGATGACTAGACACCAGGGCAAGCAAAGCTGCAGGGCCATTCCAATCGTTGATCCAGACTTTGCGGCGGGAGGCTCTGGAGGCGGCGACATTCAGTCGTGCCGTGGTATGTGCACGGGTCAATGACAATGAAGCAATGCCCGCAGGCATAGAAAGCATAGGCTTGACGGCACATCTTGGAGGCTGTGGTGGACCATCTGAGAAGGGGCGGTAGACAGTGGATAGGATATGGGATGGAACAACAATGTCAATGAAGGGTTTGTGAGAAAAGCAACTGTACTGAGGACAAGAGAGGGCAGGAAACTACGGGTAAGCTGTGTGGGTGCTGGATTGTAGTATACAGAGAAAGGGAATATGTGTGTGTGGAGGGAGGTGAGGAAGAGAGAGCATGTATGTCGGAGGGGAAGTGGGAGAGCAAAGGGAAGATAAGAGAGAGAGAGAGAGACGTATATGATAAATATTTACCCGGGCACCTATAGGGATTTGTTCATCAAACATGGTAGATACTATGCAAAGTATTAAAGTAGGTACCTGTATACCAATATGTGCTCGAGGATGGTAACAAAGGGAAAGACGTAGTTTCTGTTTGTGTTTCTAACTTGCTTAGACGTTCAGAGAATAAACATAACACACCATATAGAAGATCACATGCAGCTGGTCCCAATAAAGTGCATAACAGCAACAAATTAGTAGTAGCACCAGAGTGAAAGAGTGACCTCAAGATAACAGTCAGAAGTTCCTGTCACTACTTTGCTGATTTAGTCAACAGATTTTCCTGTACATGCCTTATTAATTCTAAGCACATAGGCAAGATATAGATGATTAGGAGTGCTGTGGTAGTTTCTCAGGGTGTATCTTAACTGTATCCTTTGCTTTAGCTGTGCAAAAGGAATTAGCTATCAAGTAACGTTGTGTGAGTTTTGTGTAATTAACTTATAAGTTAAACATAGCAACTTGTTAGTACTTTCTTATACACAGGCAAGGTAACCTAAAAACAATATATGATAGCAAACATAGAACCATAACGCGTGACTAAGTAGCTACCTAGTAGTTAAATGCTCAGCCTTTGCTAGACAGGTACTTAAATGCTTTAAACAGACTACAAACTGTGTAACAAGCCATTAGTATAAAGTAGCTAGATATAATTCCCTTTTTACCCTAAACATATTGGATATCTATATACCCAGGCAGGATGAGATACCATATGCTAGCTTAGATAATCTAGCATAGTTAAATATGATTATTGCACTACAGCAATAAAACAGTAAACCATCTATGCTGCTTTATATAAGTAGGAGATTAGGCCTGGAATCAAAGATCATGAAGTTGCACTGAGGTAGGTAGGTAGGTAGGAGGTACTGCCTTATTATTGAATTTCAGGATAAGCAGCTTAGCTGCACCTCAACCTTAGGTACCTACGCCCAGGTACATGGTAGTCCTTACCTAAAATGGAAGCTTTATGTACCCAAGGTACCTACAGGTAGATATACATAGTAAGTGGTGTTGCTAAGGAAATTAATCCTAACACTGAGAAAGCTGGAGGCCTCCTCTGCTGCAGCCTGCAGATGTACCTACCTGGTAATTGGTACCTACTCTAGGGCAGGTACGTACATGTTTAATTGTAGATCATATTACCAAGTACTTCGTACCTACCACCTGAGGTTACATTTTGGCTAAGGCATGGCGAGACTTCGAGGTTTTCTTTCTACATGCGAAGACACCAACGTACCACAGGTATTCCATACCATACCATACCGCTATGTAGGTGATCGTGGATCACGATACGCTGCAGTCATCAGCTGATTGAAATTGAACACTATATGGACTATTACTGAGCAGCATCATCCAACGAACAGGCAACCGATCCCTAGGTAGTTTTTACTTGCTACTTTGCCATATGTCTACATACTCAAAATCCGGTACACTGCAATAAGAACATTGAAAGTTGGGGAAAGTTCGTGCAAGTGATGATCCTCTGGAGACTCGTTTATTTTGACCCTAGGTCTTGGTGAGCCATCCATTGGCTTCGTTCGTTTCTCTACTCCAGCCATCCCCTACAGCAATCTACAAATCACCAAATAGAAGTACCTGCCTGGACTAATATCGTCTCTGGCTAAGCAGGAGTGGTACTGACCTTTAGCCTGGGTCTTTAATTAGTAAAACGGTCACCAATTCGATAAATCTTGGCATACCTGCAGTCCCTATATAAATTGCGCCAAAACCTATATACTGTTAGATAGCTTTAATTAATCTGTTATTTTAATGCTAAGTAATCTGTAATATATAATATTGCAGCATATTTATAGCCATAGGCGATATTATGCTTATAGGTCGCTACTAGTACCCGGCTAAATTTTACCTGACCGAATTGCTTACTTAAGCAAATCGCTTACTTTATATATAATAAAGTCATATTTTTATAATCGACATGTTTACTTATAATTTAAGTGTAAAAATGTCGAAATGGAGAAGTGTATAACTTTGTACAGCAAAACAAGCTAGTTGCGTATGCGAAAATTTTACATATTAAAAGTACTTCTATTTTAGTGATGGCACCACTTATTTTGAAGTATTAAGAAAATTTATCGAATTAGTGACCGTTTTATTAATTAAAAACCCAGGCTAAGGGTTAGTACCACTCCTGCTTAGCTAGAGACGATATTAGTCTAGGCAGGTAAAGCTAGGTAAAGAAGTATTAAGTAATGTTGGCTGTAGTGGCTAGCCTATTGCCAGTGCCATAGAAGTAGGTGGCTACTGGTAAAACCCAAGGCTTGGGGAGTAAGGTACGTACTGTGGGGTCTACAGGAGCGTTTAGATACTTTGTACAGGTACCTCTGGAAACCTAGCAAACGGAGTACCTATATATTTAGCTTGTAAAAAAGGTTTTTAGCATTCTTTAAATACTTTTTTTTTTATTTTTTTTTTTATATTAATTTTATTAGTTTTTATTAGCTTAAAAAACCATTTTTAAAATAACTAATTATTTTTATAATATTTTATATAATAGCTAGCGATTATTTTTTAATACGGTTTTTTATACTGTTATTTTAATTTAAAATTTAAATTTATAGTTAAAAGCATTTAGCTAGCGCTAAAATAAAGCTAACTGTTGGTTTAATTATTAGTATGTTTATAAAAAAAAAAAATTTTTAATAAAAATATTAAATTTTAATTTTATTTTTAGTTTTAACAGCTAAAAGCTATTTTTTTCTATTAATGCTAGCATAAAAAAAATAAAACATTTAAATTTTAATTTTAAAAAAACTATAAAAAATAAAATAAAGCTTTAATTTAATAATATAGCATATATTATAAATTAATATAATTTTATTAATAAAATAATAAAAAAATTAAAAGTAAAAAATTATAAATTAAAATTTTAATAATAATAATTTTATAAGCAAATAGTTTAAATTAAAAAAAAAAAGCAATAAAATTTATTAAATTTATAAAATAATAAGCTAAATTAATTTTAAATAATATTATTTATAAGCTAAAAAATATTTTTAAATTATTTAATTATTTTTTTTTTTAATTTTATTTTTATAATAAATTATAAAAAAAATTATAAAATAAATTTTAAACTTTTAAGCTAATAATTAAATTTAGCTTTAATAAAAAGTTAATTTTTAAAAAAATAAGTTTTTAAAAAAATATTTTATTTAAAAAATTTAATATATTAGTTATATAATTACTTATTAATAAATAAAAAATATTTATATTTAAACTTTTTAAACATTAAAATTAGTTTTAATTTTAAATAAAATTAAAAAAACTAAATAAAAATATTTTTAAACTAAAAAAAAAAAAACTGCTTTTAAATTAATTAAATTTTTATTAAAAAAAAATTTATAAAAGCTTTTAATAAAGTTATTAAAAAAATATAATTTAAAAAAGCGCAACTTTATAAAATTTTTATATAATAATAAATTAAAATTTAAACAGCTTAATATATTAAGTTTTATTAATATTATTAGCATTAAAAGCTAATTAATTATTAATATAAAAAATCGATTTAAAGCTAAATTTATTAAATTAATAACTAAAGTTTATTTTTTTAGTTTAAACTTATTTTTTTTATTTTTATTATTTTTTAATAATTTAAATAGTTTTAATAATAAAAAAAAATGCAGTTATAAAAACTATAATAAAAAAAGCTATAGCTGCAGCTTTAGCAGATTTTATAAAAAATTTCGCTATTAATTTCGTTTTTAATCTAAATTTTAAAAAAAATCTAAGCTTTATTAGTGTTACAGCCTCCGCTGTGCCATATACGTGGCTGGGCTCGCTGTAGGTACGTACCGCGTTGCGGCTGATACGCGGCTGCGATGAGGGTAGATACGCCGTACAGTTGGCAAAAGGGCTGCAGGTGCCACACACCTGGCAAGTGGGCACAACGCACACTATATTGTAGAGTTTTCCTGGCAAGGCTGTAAGCCTTTTTTTCTCCTGTTCTTTAGCTTGTTTATTTTATCATAATATAAGGTTATTGTAGGTCTCTGCACCGTACTGCCGTATTAAACGCTATAATAATTAGTTTAAATTAAAAATTATTATAAATAAAAAAAACTATTTTTAAAAGTATAAAAACTAGCGTTTTTATTACTTTTTTATTAAATTAATAATAAAAATAATTAAATATATTTTTAATAATAAAATTAGCTTAAAAAAACTTATATTTATATAAACTATTTTTATAATTTATAAAAAAAGCTTTTTAAACCTAATTAAAAAAGTTAATAAAAGCAGTAAAATATTAAATATTTTTTTAAAAATATATAAAACAAATAGTTAAATTTATTAAAAAATTTTTTAAAATAAACTTAACAGCTTTTAATATAATAAAAAAAACTTTATTATATTTATTACTATTTAAATAAAATTAGTATGCTAATATAAAAAATATAAAAAAGCTTTTAATAAAAACTAACTATAAAATATATTTTTTACTGCTATAAAGTTTAAAGCTTTTAGTTAGCATAATATTATTATAAAGATTATAAAATAAAAAAAATACGATATTTAATTTATAATTAATAAATTTAATAACGACTTTAAAAACTATTAAAATAAAAGTTTTAATAAAAATAAAAGTGTTTATATAACCATTTTTAATTAAAAAAAAAAAAAAAAAAAAAAAGCAATAGTAAAAATAACCGTTAAAATAAAAATAATAATAAAAATAAGTTTAAGCTTAAAAATAAGTTTAATTTTAATAAATAAGATAAAAAAAAAATTTAAATGCTATAAATACAGTAAATAAAATTATATTAAAAAAAATTATTTTTAAAAAAATAATTTAAAAAACTTTAACTATAACTAAATTTATTATATTAAAACTAAAAAATAAAATCTTTTTTTTAAATTAAAACAATTTGCCTATGCCGCCATAATATAAAATAAAAAGCTTAATAATTTTATTACTTTTTATAACTTTAAAATTTTTTTTAAAAAAAAATATAATTTTATTTTTAAAGCTAAAAATATTAATAAAACATTTTTTAAATAAATAACTACTAATATTTATATACGCTATGCTTTTATAATAGCTAAAATATATTATATAGCTAAATATAAATATAACGTTTTATTTAATATAAAGTCGAACGTTAAAATTATTAATAATAAAATAGACTTTGCTTTAAGCACTATTATTAATTTTTATAAAAAAAAAAGCGTATTAATTAACACCGGTGGCGGCTTAATAAAAATAAAAAAAATAAAAACTATTATTAAATATTTATAAACGCTTAAAAGCTTTAAAAGCAAACTTATAATTAAATATACGCTTTTTATAACCGACTTTTTTTTATAAATTATATTAAAAAAACGTTTTTATAAAGGCAGAGGCTATTTAAATAAATACGTTTTAAAAAATAAAAATAGCAATTTTTTAGCTAATGTTAATATTTATAAAAAAGGGTTTTTTTTATAAAAATACGGCGAAAATAAACTTTAAATAATAATAAAAAACATACTTTTAAATTATAGTTAATAAAATAAAGCGTTAAATTTAGCCGATAGTTTTTAAAATTTTAAAAATTTATTATAACAATTTTTAATTAATAAAACTATATATATAATAAAAAAAATATAAAATAAGCTTATTTTTTAATACTGCAGATTATATTATTTTAATATAAAAAAATTTATTTAAACTATTTAAAAAATAATTAAAATTAATTTAAACGTAAAAAAAGTTAAATTTTTTTTTTATTACGCTTATAATAAAGCTAAATTATAAAAGCATATTAATAAAAAGCTTATTTAAAAAGCAGAATATTTAAACGAAATTATATAAGGTAATTTAGGCAGTTTAAAGCCTGCCTCCGTTTTTAAACATTATTATTTTACCTTTTTTATTAATAATAGTAGTCGAAATTATAAATTTAAACTTTATAAAACAAAAAATAAAATATATAAAATTATTATTAATTATATAAAAAAGATTATAAAAGCATTTTAATAAAAAATTTTATAGCTAAATAAAATAATATTATATTGTTTATATATTTTATAAATTAATAAAAACAGAAAGTTTAGTATAAAAAGCTTTAAAAAATATTATAAAAATAAAATAATTACCTTAATTACGTCTAGCTTTATAAATTAATATTAAAATAAAGTTTTTAAACGCTTTATTAATTTTATATAAAATAAAGCACGCGCTTTATTTATTTAAGCTAAGCTTTTAACCTATTTTTAAGCCTAAAAAATTAAATTTACTATTTATATAATTAATAAAACTAAATAATTTATTTTAAAAAAAATAACTTTTTATAAAAAGTTTATAAAAAAAATAAAGCTTTTAAAAAATTATAAGCTTAATTTTAATTATTTATATATATTAAGCTTATATTATATAATATATATAAATAAGTTTATAAAAGTTATTATAAAAAAACTTAATATATACGGCGCTAAAATAATCTTTTTAAAATATAAAAGCTTTAATAATTATATAGTTTAATTAATTAATAACGGTAGACTACTGCATATATTTTATATTATATTTTATAAATATTTAAATAATATAATTAATGTTTTTAATTTTTATAATATTATTAAATTACTGCTACCGAAGGTATAAAAACGCTTTTATAAAAAGCATTTAAAAGTTAAAATAAAAATTAAAAATAAAAACGATAATATTATTAATAAAAATATTTTAAATAATAAGCGTAAATATAAGCCAGGCCGGCTATATAAAGCAAAGCTTAATAATAATAAAATAAATAACGACGTATTTATTATAACTGCTTTTAATAAAAATTTAAATATTTTTTTTATAATTAAAATAGCTTTTTATTAAAAAAAATATAAAAAATTAAAAAATAAAAACTATATAGCTTTAAACTATTAAAACTATTAAATTAGCTTAATTTAAACTATAAATATAAAGCTTAACTGCTTTATAATAAGTTTTAAAAATAAAAAAAAAGCTTTATATTTAAATTATTTATAAAAGCTATTAAAAATATTTAAAACGTTTAAAATATTTAATTTAAACGAGCTTACGTTTTAAAAAGCACTTTTAAAACTATATAAAAAAAAGTGGCTTAAAGCCATTTTTATAAAAATCTATAATAATTTTAAAAAAAACATATTTAAATTTATTAAAAAAAATAAAAAAGTTATAAAGCACTTTATTAACACTAAATAAATATTATAAAATAAGTATCGCTTTAATAAAAAGCTAAAAAAGCGTAAAGCTAAAATAATTATAAAAAGCTTTATTTAATGCAAAAAGATTAACTATAAAAAAACCACTATAATAACTGCATATACCGCCTTTTAAAAAGTTTTAATAGCTTTAGCAGCAATAAATAATTAGTATATAGTTTAAATAAACTTTATTATTATATATTTATTAAAAGATTTATATTAATAAATATTTATAAAGCAATTTAAAATATTAAAAAAATATTTTAAAAAATTTGCTAGTAAATAAAAAAAATATAACTAGTTAATAAAAAAAATTATTAAATTAATAAATTTTTTATATAATTTTAAGCAATTAAGATTTAAATAATAATTTAAAGCTAAAATTTTTTTAAAAAAGTTTAAATTTTATTTTTTTATTTTAAATAATATAATTTATTTTAATTTAAAAACAACTGCTATTATTATATTATATATTAATAATTTTTTAATATTTTTTTTTAATTTTTTTTATTTATAAAATTTATTAAAAAAAGTTATAAGCAAAGTTTTTACTAGCAAGTTAGGCTTTATAAACTAGTTTTTTAATATAAAAATAATTTAAAGTTTTAAAAATAAAAACATTATTTTTAATTAATTTTAATATATTATAAAAGCTTTTTAATATATAGACATAAAAGGCATATAAAAGTATATAATATTTGTAAATATAAAAAAAACTACTTATATAATAAGTTATAAAAGTAAGCGTGCTAATAAAAATAAAATTTTTAAGTACGCTTTTTTACTAAGCAAGCTTGCGTTTTTAGCGTAGGTAATAAGGCTTAATATAAGCTATACCGCTTTTATATAAGCTAAATTTATAAATAATTTTTTAAAAAAGCATTTAGTTAAAATAAAAAAACTAGTAAAATATTTTAATAAAAAGTTAAATTTTAAAATTATTTATAAAAAGCTTAATAAAAATTATTTTTATTATTAATATAATAGCTTTAGTTTTTTTACAGCAGTTAATACTATTTTATTTTTTAATTTAAAAAATGCAAAATTAATAACTAAATATGCAATATTTATATATAAATATTTAATACTGTGGCATTTTAAGTTATAAAGTGTAATAGCTAAAAACTTTATAAAAAATAAATATATTATAAATAGTAAAACTGTAGACGATATAGCGTAAATAAAGAATTTTTTTATAAAATTTAATTTAATGTTAAATAAACTAATTAATTTTTTATATAATAATATTAAAGCTATTTTTTAATTTAAAATTAGTGTTATATTTAAATAAAAAAGCATATATAAATAATATTTTATTATATTAAATAAAAAGTTTAAGCAGGTTATATTAAATTATATTATATTAAATTAAAAAATAATTTTATTAATAGCTTTATTAAACTTTTTAATAAAATAAAATATTAAAAATTTTTAAAAATATTAAAACTTATTTATTAAATAAAATAATAAAAGTTTAAAGTAAAGCTAGGCTTTATTATAATAAATATATTTAAATGGTTAGCTATAAAAATAAGTCTATTATTAAAAATTAACCTAAAACTTAAAAGTTTTATAATTATATTTAAACTTAAAAATTTATAACTTTTTATTATATAAAAGTAGTTATAATATATATTAAATTTTAAAAAACAGAATTAAAAAGTAAAATTAAAAAAATAATTAAATTAATATTTATTTAGTAATCTAAAAAATTTTAATTTAAAGTCCGGGCTTTTAAAAATAGTTGCTAATTTTAAATTTTAGTCCTAGTTTTAAAATATTGCTAGTATTTGCCGGCGGGTGCTAACTTTAAACGATTTTTTAATTTATATAATATTTAATTAAATTTAAAGCTTAATATAATTATTAAAGCTATTATTAAATTAATAGTGTTAGCACTGCAAAATAAATTATATAAAAAATTATGTTAAGCAGGTATAATAAAAAAAGTAAAGCCGTGGCTAAAAAGTTTTTAAAAGCATTTATATTTTTAAATAACTTATTTAATATAATAATTAATATATTAATAATATATATATAAACTAGTGTTTAATTTTTATTAAAAATAGTTTTTTAATTTATTTTTTTTATATAATAACTAGCAAAAAAAAGTGTTAGCTATAATGGCTAGCCTATTGCTAGTGCTATAAAAATAA
Source organism: Nemania sp. NC0429 (assembly GCA_022578495.1). Classification (NCBI taxonomy): domain Eukaryota; kingdom Fungi; phylum Ascomycota; class Sordariomycetes; order Xylariales; family Xylariaceae; genus Nemania; species Nemania sp. NC0429. The sequence goes on along the minus strand of MU392200.1, from coordinate 279,355 downwards.
ATAGCTACTAATAAAACCTAAAGCTTAAAAAGTAAAGTATATACTGCAGGGTTTATAAAAGCGTTTAGATATTTTATATAAGTACTTTTAAAAACCTGGCAAACAGAGTACCTATATATTTAGCCTGCGAAAAAGGTCTCTAGCATTTTTAAAATACTTTCTTTTTTATTTTTATTTTTTTACACTAATTTTACCAGTTCTTACTAGCTTAAAAAACCACCTCTGAAATGACTGATTATCCCTGCAATATTTTACAGTACCTCTTATTTATATTTTATACTAGAGGATCCACCACAGGTGGAGTACTTTCTCTGCAAACAGAGAGGGCGCTAAAACATTTAAACACATTAAAACTATTAAACACTTCGTTTATACCAAAATATAACATAATTTACCTACTTTACTGTATAATTAAACAACTTTCCATATTATTAATAAGTTAATTAATTGCATACATTAATATAGCAGTATATAAAATTATATACTTTATATTTTTTTTTAATAATAAGTGTATATTTGTTTAAAGTATATTTATATAGCGGGCACATATATCATTTATATATTTAATGTACTTTTTTAATATAAATTTTATTTATATTTTATATCACTATGCTTAACAGAGTGTATAAAAAAATAAGTGTATATATTAACTTAATAAAGCCATTACACCCTATTAACCAAGCCTTATAACTTTTACTGTATTAGTTATAATATTATATTAAATAAAATGTCTGTTATTTTGGTGGGCGTACGTATAAACTAGAGGCTTTTTTAAACCAGGTGTAAAAAAAGCCTTCGTTTTTAAAAGCTAACTTTAGAACGGCTAGTATAAGCGCTAAACCCGATTAACCGATTTTTATTAACTATAACTTTAACACACCAAATAAACTGCATTTTATGTTGACAAGCTAAACCTAAAGCGGCTAGCGCATAACGTACACCGTTTGGCAGAATTTTTTATTTTTTTAAATTTGCTATTATAACCGTTTATTTAAAAAATCTGCTATATATATTAATATATTAAAGTTATAAATAATAATAATAAAGTTTTATTTTATTTAGTTAGTACTAATTTATTTTATAACCGCTTTGCTAACACTTTTTATATATTATTTTATTATAAAGTTAATTTTAGCTATAATATATAATAAAATAGCATATATAATATTTAATTAAACGGTAGTTTAATTTTAAAATAATGAATTTTATTAGTATATATAATATAAGTATAGCTTTGCTACTTTATTATAAATATATTATAAAACCTTATTATCGAGTGTATAAGCTAGTACTAATAATGTTTTTAGCGCTAGACTAGCATTTTTTTATTTTCGATTTTTTAAGCGTTTTTTTACTGTTGCTAATTAAATTTATACAATAAAAAAGCAATAGCAGGTATTATAATAATAATATAAAAAAGGCAGATATTATAGGCCGAAAGTTTATTTATTAGTTATAATTTTTAAACGCTATTATTTAAACATTTTTTTATATAAAAAAAAAGCGGCTATGTTTATTTTATTATTTTTACTTTAATAAATATAAAAAAATAAAAAAAATTAATATAGCGGAAATATGTTTATATTAATTAAAGTTAATTATTAGCTTAAAAAAAAACTTATTTTATTTATATAAAAAATTTATATGTTTTATTAAATTTTTTAAATTTTTAATTATATTAAATATATTTATTTATTTTATTAAAGTATAAAAGAAATTTTTTTTTTAAGCTTTAGCTGCTATTTTATTTAAATTACAAATAAAATTAAAATATAGTCCGGCCCGGTGTTTGCCGCATAATGTGCCTTTAGCACTATAAAATATATTATCTACTATATATTTTTAATTATAGCTTTAATATATTATTTCGGTTTTATTTTTATTTAAATATAAATTTATAATTAGCGCCTGCTATAATATTTTTATTTAGTTATTATTATTTTAACGTATAAAAATTGCAGATTATAATTTATTTTATAACCGCTTTATTAAAACTTTTTATATATTATTTTATTATAAAATTAATTTTATAGCTTATTATTAACAATTTTAAAATAGCTATTTATAATATTAGTTAATTTAAAATATATAATAGCACTGCTGTAAGACTAACACGGACTAGCAAAGGGTCTCTATCGATACCTTTATGGACGTGGTTACGCTAGTCCTTATATAGATTAAATAAATAGTAGAAACCGGTGGTTTCTACACTGCTTACTAGGCCCCTCCACCTTAAAAAGCCTACAGCCTCTTTTTCTAATCTATATTTTTTATTTTGGACTTATAATACTATTTTCGTACTGCACCCTACAGCGTACTGTACTAAATAGTAGCTAGCGTTATAAAAATCGTTACTTTATTTTTCTTTTTTTGCTGCCGGCAAAATAAGCGCCCGCGGAATAGTTTTTTAACTTTTAAAAACGTTTATAAAGTTAGCATCCTTATTAGGTTGGTTTTTTAATATTTAACAGCCGTCGCCCACATATAATTTTAATAAAATAGTTTTTTAACCTTTGCTATAAAAACTGTATATTTTAGTTATTTTATAGGCTATCCCTTTTTATACAATTCTTTAAAGTGGTTTTTCAACCTTTATTATAATATATAAATCTAGCTAAGTCATAGGCTACTTTCTTTATTAAGCCTATAACCCGCTAAAATCTATCTCGCTAAGCTTACAGCTTTATTAAATCTTTAACGCTAAGATCTGCACTGCCAAAACGCCAGTCTGCAGTAAATCCCTATATATTTTATCTTTTTTATACATATATTTTTTTTAAACCTTAGCTAGTACTTAAACATTTACACTTATTATATTGTTAATAGCCGTGCTATTTAAAACCCTACCACATCTAAATACTAATATATATACTAAATAGTTCGACGTTTACAGTTATCTTTATTTATATTAAACGCACTTTTTTATATTTTTTTAATTTATTATTATTTTATTATAAATCTTTTTATAATTTATTTTATATTAATTTACCTAATTTCTAAATATTAAGCTATATATAAAATTAAATTTATAAGCAAATATAAAATTTATTATAAACTAACTAACAGCAAGTGCTAAATAGCTAAAATATAAAAAATTTTATAAATTAAAAACGTTATATTTTTTTATATTTTATACCATAGGTTTTATATATTTTTATATATTTATAGTATATTTTATTATATTTTTTTTTATATACTTTGGTATACTTTTTTTATTTATACACAAGCTATCACTAATTTATAGTTATTATAATTAAGTTTATATATATTTCCGACTTTTTTTAATCGGCACAATTTATAATATTAAAATAAAACGACCTTAATATATTATAAAATTTTAAATTATTATAAATTAAAATTTTTAAAACTTTTTTTATTATTAAAAATTTAACTTTAAAATTAAAAAAAGCCGAATTTATTAATAATAAACAATTTAAAATATTTAATAAGCTTTTGCCACACTTAAAGTCTAGCTTTAATAAGTTTGCCTTTTTTAAAAAAGCGGTCCCTTTTCGGCGTGCTAAATTTTAGCAGTCGCGGCCAAAAGTTTTATAGATTTAACCACCGGCTTAGCTAATTTAATCGGCTACTATAAATGCGGACCCTGCCGAAGGCCCGGGCCTGTCGGACACTAAAAGCAGTGCCGCTAGGTTTAACTTACTAAGTGCTATTTTAAATAAATATAACAACAACCAGCTAACTTAGGCCTATATAAATAAAAAGTTTAAACAGTAAAATATTTAAAATAAAAAAATAAATTAAAATATATTTACTATATAAAAACAGTTAAATATTTTAACTAAAAGCGTTAGTTTTATTATAAACATTTTATTTAATAAAAAAAACATATAATATAAACGTTTATATAAATTTTAACGTTTTATAAACTAAGCTTTATTATTTTAAAAGTTTATAATAAACCTTTCTAACTTTAAAGTTTTATAAAAACAATTTAATTAAATTTAAAATAAAATATTTAAAAACTATTAACAAATTAATATAAATAAAAAAAAATTAGCTAAATTTATTGCTTATTTAACTTTATTATAACTATTAGCGTTTAATTTTTTTATTAAACTATCTTTAAAGCTTTTATAATTTACGCTATTTTAACCAGTTTTTAGTGCACTATTATAATTAATATTAAAATTTAATTATATTATTTAATAAGCTTTTTAAAATATTTAAAAACTATAATTTAAATTTAAAATAATTAAAAACTTATTTGTTTAATATGCCTATATACCCCCGGTCGCTTTTATGCCCACTTTTGCCTTAGCCGTTATTTATACCTTTGTTTTACCAAATATTTTAATTAATCTAATAAAAGCTATAATAATAGCAGTGCTTTAAAAAAAATATTTTAAGCTTACTTTAATGCTTATATAACTTAATATTTATTTTAATAATATTGCTTTAAATATCGAGGTTTTATTAATATATAATTAGTTATACTATAATAAACTGTTGCAATATTTTATATTGCACCGATATATTAACAGCTTTAAAACAAAAGGCCGGTTTATCTTATATAATTTAAGCATACACTAGCGCCGCCCGGTTATAAGCGCACCAAACAACCCTAACAATAAAAATAATAAAAACAGTAATAAAAATAGCAACAGCCTATTAGCTAATACTTTATATAATTTTATAAAATAAAAACCTTTTAATAATAAAAATTCTAATAATAACGGCGGGTTTAAACCGCCTTATCCTAATTTTAATCTTTATTAAAATCTTTTTAAACCTTATAGCCTACCAGAGCACCCGGGCGACGGATACAACGACCTACGTCGACGTCGTCTAAGACGTAATAATAATCCTCCTTTTTTTAGACCAGGCAATTACCGCATTAGCGCTATACCATAAAAATTAGCATTATTATTAGCAAAATCTAATTATTTAAAAAGGTTAGATATTAAACTGTTTAATTCTAATAAAAAAAACCTAAATAACAACAGAATAGTTATTAAAAATAATAAAATAATTTTTATCGACATTTTTTATTTTATTAAATATATCGAATTATTTTTAAAAAACCTATTTATAGCTAAATCTAATATATAGCAAATCTTCGGTTAAATTTAAATTTTATTTACCAAACTAGCCTTATGCTAATAAAATAATAAGCTTATTATAAATCGTTATATATAGCTTTATTTGCAAAAGTTAAATAAACTGTTAAAAGAGCTTATTAGCTAATTTATTATATAGGCTTCTATAGCTATAAAAAAGTTTAATAAAAATTACCTCACCTTATAGCACATTATATACAACAATACAGCTATAATTAACTTTATTTAATATAAGCTCCAATATATCTAAACAATAAAAACGCTTAATAAAAAAAATTAAAACTAATATAAAGTAATAATTATTATTTAATTATAAATAAACCTTAATATTAAATAGTTTTTTTAAGCGCTAAACTTTATAAAGTCGCTAAAAAAATATATAATTTATATATTATATACTCGGCTATTATTAATGTTAGCGGCTCGGCAAAAATACCCGTTTAAGCCTTTTTTTAAAAATAAATCAAATAAAAATAAAACCGATAAAACAGACAAACCTAATAAAAAAAAAAACCTTAATTAAAAAAAAAAAATAACAATAAAAAAATTAGTTATAACCGACGTAAAAAAAAATATAATAAGGCCGAAAAAAATCGCGCTAATTTTATTAAAAAGTTAAATAAAAAAAAAAAGCTAGCTAAAAACTCCCTAAATATATCGTCTAGTTTATCTAATTTTAATAGCAATAAAGCTTTTATTATAATCGACTATAGCGTTATTTATAAATATTATAATAAAATATTTAACTTTAGCTTTTATAAAAATTAATATATTAAAAAATGCGCTAAATAAATCTTTAAACAAATTAAAAAAGATTTACTAATATATTTAGCTATATAAAAATGTAAACAATGCTATACTTTTTTTTTTTTATAAAATATACTGTTTTATTATCTGGAAATATATATTAAAGACTCTGCAGGTCCTATATAGCTTTAGCTTTTTAATATAGTTTTAGTTGCAGTAAAGGTAAACGGAAGCAAAAAAAAGCGAATTTTGCTTAAAATTCGCAAAGCCTTGTTTAGACTTTATAATTTTAATAAAATTGCTAAAAATAATAATAATAATTATATATACTTATAAGTCACTGTTTATACCTAATTTAAAAATAACAACCTTATAGTATATGTTAACATTAGAGCTAGCTGTACGCTTATTATAAAATAGTTGCTTAACGCGGTTAGGCATACGGTTAAGCTTTACAAAAGCAAAATTAAAAGTATTAGCAAAGGATATATTTATTATACCAAATATGCAAAGTTTATACTTTATTTATTAAGCTTTAACAAATATAAATTTTTAATACTTTTTAAAATAAAAAAATTAGAATAGGTCGTTAAAAAAGACTTTATTTTTAGTCTGCTTTTAAATAATAATTTTTTAAACTTTAAAAAAGCGGTTATTAATTACTTAAAGAATAAAATTATTTTTATTAATAATTATAATTTTAAGCTGCTGTTTTAAGTTTTTTTATGCACGCACCTTTATATGCGAAAGGTCACCTTATTAAAAAACGTTATTATCGCCTTAGGCGAGTCTATTATAGTACCTGCTATATATAAGCTTTTATTAGCAAATAAAAATTTTGTATTTAAACTTATATATAAAAATAAAATAGCTATATTAGTTAAATCTATTATACTAAAATTAGTCGTAATAGCTAATTTATTTTTTAAAGCTAAAATAATGTTTAAAAGTATAAAACTAGACATAATAAACAAAAACTTATATGCAGGCAAAATAATAAAAAGTTTTTAAAAATTATTTTTTAAAGCAGTACTTTTTACAGCTAGTGTAGCGGCCGTATAAGCGGTTAATACAGTATTAAACGGTGGCAGTATTAATATAATAGATCTAACTATTGCTAACGCCGCGGTGGCTAATATAGAGATTCGCTTTTTTAATAAATTTTAATTTCTTAATATTTTTTATATTAATTAGTCGATAGCTATAACCTCTGTTTTTAAATCGGTAGTTATTAACGCAAAGCTTAAAATCGCTAATATAGTTAAATTAATAAAGCATTATAAAATCTTTTTTAAATTTAGCCCTACGCCCTCTAATTTTAACTTTAATATTTTATACGTGGCTAATATAATTAATACGAGTAAACAGTGCGATTTTTCCGCGATCGCCGACGAAATGTACGCCGATTTTTTTAATATTTTTATTATAATCGATAAGACCTAGCCCTCCAACCCAGACTTTAATAATTTACATAAGCTTTACATTATTAAAGTTCTTTTAATATTCGGTATTAAAAAATCTACTAAAGCTAATAAAGTTTAAGCACTTAAAAGTTAGTTAATTTATATTAATAGCGATATTATTGCTAAAAAAATACTTTAATTGCTTAATAAAATATTTAAAATTTAGCATAACTAAGGTATTATTAATATATTTAAAAATAAACAAATAAAAATTCTGCTAATAAATAATTAATAAAAAATTAAATTAAATTTTTAAATATATTTTTTAAACATTTATAATCGAAAAATAGTTAATAAAGTCTTTAATAAACTCTATAAGCAGGGCAAAATAAAGTGGGTCGATAAACTTACCTTTTTTATATATGCCACCTTTATTATTTAGCTATAATAAAAAAGCAAAGCTAAATTTTAATTTATTATAAACCTGCGCACTTTAAATAAAGTGGTTATACCTAATAATTACCTTTTATTTTTATAATTAAAAGTAATATTGTTTATTTAAAAAAAAACCTATATAATGGTAATAAATGCTATATTTTTTTTTTATTAATTTAGAGTTTATTTAAACTATCGAGACTGTTTTATTATTATTAGCTTTCGCAGTTTTAAAAAGTTAACAGTAGCGCTAATAAAATTTCGGAATTTTCTGGCCTACGTTTAGCGCTTTATAAATAAGTTGCTCCGACTGTACAGGCATTTTTATAAAGCATTTATTAATAATATTGTTTTATTTTCTAATTTTAAAAAAAAATATTTTTTTTATTTATGCACTATTTTTATTTTTTTTCGAAATAAACATATCTTGCTGTTTTTAAAAAAGTTTTTTATTAAATATCCGTTAGTTAAACTATTAAGCTTTCGAGTCGACGCTTTTAATATGTCGATATTAAAAAAAAAGCTAGCTATATTTTATAACTTTAAATTTTCTAACTTTTTTAAATCTTTTAAGCAATATATTAAAAACAGTAAGTTTTTTTATAATTTACTCCTATACTATGCGCAGGCGTTAGCTTTTTTTTAAAAGTGCAAAATAAAATTATTAGCGGCAGGCCGTATATTTGGTCGTATTATTTTTAATAATTTAAATAAGCGTTAGGCTTACTGCCGGTCGACTAGGTATATCTTTATAAATAAAAAAAAAGCCTTATTTAAAATAGTTTAAAACTTTATTTATTTATACTTAATACTGCATTACTATAACCTAGCTAAAACGCTTTTTATATAAATTAATAGCTTTTTTAAGCAAAGATTTAAAGTTATACTATTTTATTTAAAAGATAAATATAAATAAAAACCAGGTGCTATTATACCTAGTACCTAAATTTTGCCGGTTATATTTTTTAATCGTTTTTTATTATAGCTTAAATTAAAATACGGTTTTTTAAAATTTAAAATGGCATATATTATTTAGGCCTATAAACGTTTTTATATTACTATTAAAACGTCGTATAACCTAGTGGTTATATTTATAGACCACTTTACGACTAAAAGCATTTTTAACTAAACTAATTTTAATACCAGATCTACCGATAAAGCTAATAAATAATTAGTTAATATTTTAATTTATTTATTTTAATATAGCTTATAAGTATACCACCTCCTAAGTCGGCTTAATTTCGTTTTAAACGCATTAAGCCGTTTAAACAATATTATAAATTTAGTTAATAAAAGCATAGGTAAGGTGTAACGTTTAAATAAACGGCCTATTTTAAACGAGATTTAAATAACTATGTTAAAACTAAATGCTAAAGTTATTAAGGCTATTATAAATCCTAAAACCTAGAATAAAATAGTCGCCGACTATTAAAAAAACCCTAAGTATTAAAAAATCTTTTAAATACTCTATAATAACAATAAAAACGTTAAAAATTTTTTTCGGCCTAGCTACCTATTTATAATTATAAATAAACTTTTATATAATGTGGATAAATAAAGTAAATATCGATTATATATACTAAACGCACAGCTTAAAAAGTTTTTTAATATAGCATATAATAATAAATACCACTTTAAAAAAAAGCATATAATATAAAAACTAAAGTTATACTTTATTGCCGGCAAAACTTAAAAAGTGCTTAAATATTTTAAATACTATAACAGTTATAAAATATATAATATTAATTATAAAAAGCTTTATAGCGATTATATTTTAATACGACTAAAAAACGTTAAACTTATAAAAATTATTAAAATCGACTTTATTACTGGATTATTAAAAGTTCTATTAGTAAATACTTTATAACAAATTAAAAATTATTTTATTTATAATATATTAATACCTATAACCTGCGCTACATTTAAGCGCAGCTTATTAATACTTAGCTATAAAACGTATATAATAAAAAAATAAGCCCTAGCTTTATTACACCAGTTACTGCTATTTAATTAAAAAGTTTTAAATAGTATTATTTTAAATAAAAATTATAAATTTATATCGGAATTTTAATAAAGTTTATAAAAATCTTTTAATACTTATTTATTAATAACTATAGCTTATTATTTATAAAAAAACGGCCTTTTTAAATATAAAAATCAGACCGTTAAAATCGCAATTTAATATTATACTTTTATATATCCCGAGCTTAATTAAATAAACATTTTATTCTTTTTTTAGTAAAACTTTAATATAGTTTACTCGGACTTAATTAAATCGTTCCCGCATAAATAACTCTTCGGCTTTTAATTATTTACACCAAGCGACATATTTATATAGCTAACCGGCACGTCGACACAGCCTGCCAATACGTTTAAAACCTTCCGGTTTATATAAAAACACTTGCATAAAAATGCCAAATTAGCGATAAATTTTACAGCCGCAAAAGCCAAGCGTTACTATAATGCGAAGCATAAGCTAATAAAGTTTAACATAAAAAACAAGGTTTACTTATAGTTACACATAGGCTATTATTTCTTTAAAAAACTTTTAAAAAAATACTTACAGCAAAAAGCTAGCCTTTAAATGGTTAAACAAAAAATCGGTCGCTTAGCGTACAAATTAAACCTTTTTAAAACCTTCGATATATATTCGGTTATTTCGGTGGCTTATTTATCCTTTAGCATATAAAATAAAGACCCTTTTTACCGTATAGTACCAGTACCTAAACTAGTCGTAAACAATTAAAAAGATCTTAATAAAGCCGGCGACTTTTTTAAAATTAAAGTACTGTTAAAGCATCGATTTAACTACATAAAGACTAAGTATAAATACTTAATAAAGTAAAAAAAGTACGGCCACAAAAATAATTAGTGGCGGTTTAAATGGCAATTATGCAACTTTAAAAAATTAGTAAAAAAGTACTAGCAATGCAACAGCGGCCGGCCTGATCTACCTTTAAAGGAGTTAATAACTAAGCCAGTAAAACAAGGCCGCGGTCGCCCTCGTAAAACCCCTGTATTAAGCGATTAAACGATTAAGCAATTAAGTGGTTAATTATTATTAAGGTCAACAACGCTTTTTTTATACCCCGGCATTTAACACGGACTGGCAAAGAGTCTCTATTAATACCCTTATAAACGTGGTCACGCTAGTCCTTATATAAATTAAATAAATAGTAAAGACCGGTGGTCTCCACACTGCCTACTAAGCCCCTCCACCTTAAAGGGCCTACAGCCTCTCTTTTTAATCTACATTTTCTATTTCGGACTTATAATACTACTTTCGTACTGCACTTTACGGCGTACTATACTAAAGACTTTTTTATTATTAAGCGCTAGTATTAATAATATTTTTAGCGCTAGACTAACATTTTTTTATTTTTAATTTTTTAAACGTTTTTTTATTGCTATTAATTAAATTTATAAAATAAAAAAGCATTATTAGTTTATATAAAAACGTAAATATAAATAACTTTTTATATCGGAATTTTAACTATAGCTTAGTTATTTTTAAACCTAGTGTTATTTTTATCGATATTATATAAAGCATATAGTTTATTTTTTATATATAATAGCTTTTTATATATATAATAATATTATATTAGTTTAATGTTTTAAATTATTATATTTTTTAATTAGCGATTTTTATAAAAATTTAAAATATAAAAAAACTGCTAACTATATTCGTTATATAGCCGCTATAAAATTTTAATAAGTATATTTTATATAATAAAAATACCGTTATATTTGTAAAAAAATATATATAACTATATAAAAAACAGGCGGTTATAAAAAAAAAATAATAATTAGCAGTAAAATAGTTAGCGGCGGAATATCGGGTTATTAACTATAGCTAAAATATTTATTAATTTTTAAATAATATAGCTTTTATATTTAAATATTTTTTTTTGCTTGTTTTTATTTTTAATTAAATTAATAACTAAAATGCGATAGCCTGCGCACCGAGTTTAATAAAGTCGGCATAAGCTTTTTTTTAAATAAAAAAGCTTTTTTTTTTTTTATTTTTAAAATAACTGCTTTTTATTTTATAGCTTTAATTATAGCACTAAACTATAATATTTATAATTATTAATTTTTTAGCCTTACATTTAATATAAGCGTTAAAAAAGTGCGCTTTATATTAATAAGCTAATTTTAAAGCGGCTAGTGCATAATATACACCGCTTAGCAAAATTTTTTACTTTTTTAAATTTACTATTATAATTTAATTAAAAAGTCTATTATATATATTAATATATTAAAGTTATAAATAATAATAATAAGGTTTTATTTTATTTAATTAATATTAATTTATTTTATAACTGCTTTATTAGCATTTTTTATATACTATTTTATTATAAAGCTAATTTTAGCTATAATATATAATAAAATAGCATATATAATATTTAATTAAACGGTAGTTTAATTTTAAAATAATAAATTTTATTAGTATATATAATGTAAATATAGCTTTGCTATTTTATTATAAATATATTATAAAACCTTGTTATTAAGCGCATAAGCTAATATTAGTAGTATTTTTAGCGCTAAACTAGCATTTTTTTATTTTCGATTTTTTAAGCGTTTTTTTATTATTACCGATTAATTAAAAGTCGACTTTAAAAAAATTTATAAAAAATGCGACATTATTAACAAAAGCGCTATATAAGTTAGGTTATTAACTATAGCTAAAATACTTTTTAATTTTTAGATTATATAGCTTTTATATTTAAATATTTTTTTTTATTTGTTTTTATTTTTAATTAAATCGATAATTAAAATATAATAGCCCGCGCGCTAATTTCTTTTTTTTTTATTTTTAAAGTAACTGCTTTTTAGTTTATAATAAGCGTTAAAAAGTGCTTTTAGCGTTAATAAGCTAAGCTTAAAACGGCTAGCGTATAATGTATACCGCTTAATAAAATTTTTTACCTTTTTAAATCTGCTATTATAATTTAATTAAAAAGTTTATTATATATATTAATATATTAAAGTTATAAATAATAATAATAAGGTTTTATTTTATTTAATTAATATTAATTTATTTTATAACCGTTTTGCTAGCACTTTTTATATATTATTTTAATATAAAGCTAATTTCGGCTATAATATATAATAAAATAGCATATATAATATTTAATTAAACGGTAGTTTAATTTTAAAATAATAAATTTTATTAGTGCATATAATATAAATATAGCTTTATTATTTTATTATAAATATATTATAGCTAAAATAGTTATTAAAAAATATTATTATATTAGCAAAAAAATATATATAACTATATAAAAAATAAGCGGTTATAAAAAAAAAGTAATAGTTAGCGGTAAAATATTAAATTAAAAAAAGTAAGCAAAACTATGCCGATATGGCTTATATTTAAAAATTAACTAATTTTAAAAAAATTTATAAAAAATATAACATTATTAATAAAAGCGCTATATAAATTAGGTTATTAATTATAGCTAAAGTATTTTTTAATTTTTAAATAATACGGCTAATAATTAAAATATAATAGCCTGCGCACTAAATTTAATAAAGTTTATATAAGCTTTTTTTTTTAAAATTAGCATTAGCATATTATAAAATAAAAAAAGCTTTTTTTTTTTTTATTTTTAAAATAACTGCTTTTTATTTTATAATAAGCGTTAAAAAAATGTTTTTAGTATTAATAAGCTAAGCTTAAAGCGATTAGCGCGGGCTTATACCGCTTAGTAAAATCTTTTATTTTTAAAAAAACTACTTTTTATTTTATAGCTTTAACTATAGCATTAGACTATAATATTTATAATTATTAATTTTTTATAACTAATATATTGCCTAAGTAAAAATAGCGAGCTTTTATAATAAAAATAAAAATAATTAAAACTATATATAAATATTAATAAAAAAATAATTTAAAATTTAAATTAAATATTAATTATAGCTAAATAAATTTTTAATTTATTAAATAAAATTAATATTTAATTAAAGCTTTAAACTGTTTTTTTATTAATATTTATATATAGCTTTAATTATTTTTATTTTTATTATAAAAGCCCGCTATTTTCGCTTAAGCAATATATTAGTTATAAAAAACTAATAATTATAAATATTAATAAATATTTTTAGCTTTAATTATAATATTAGATCGTAATATATATAATTGTTAGTTTTTTAGCTTTATATTTAATATAAACGTTAAAAAAATGCTTTTAGCATTAATAGGCTAAGCGTAAAACGGCTAGTGCAAGCGGTAGCTTATAAATTAGCGCTATATATGCTATGCTAAAATATTTTATATATTTTTTAAAATAATAAAAGTTAGCGCTGTTAAAGCTTAAAAGTTATTTATTAAAGCTTTAAAAATAATGTTTATATTATAGCGACTTTATTATTTAAAATGCTTTTATTATAAAATAAGTTTAAAAAATGTTATATTAATAAAAAAGTTTTATAAAGCAAATAGTCCGCTTTTAAAAAATATTAATAACGTTTTAGCTAGACGCTAATAACTTAATAACTTTTATAGTATTTGCTAATATTTTATTATATAAAAAAAGTTTAAATTAAAAAACTATATTTAAATAGCTTTATATTTAAATACCTTTATACCTAAATAGATTAACAATTAAAAAAATAAAATCTTTTATTATATAATCTATTAGTTAATTTAGTAGCTTTGTACCTAAATACCTTTATATTTAAATAAATTAGCGGTTAAAAAAATAAAATCTTTTATTATATAATCTGTTAGTTAATTTAGTAGCTTTGTACCTAAGTACCTTTATACCTAGGTAGATTAACAGTTAGGTAAATAAAATCTTTTATTATATAATTTATTAATTAATTTAATTAGTTAGTTTATTATTTAATAACTAATCTAACTATTAATTTAATATATAGTAGTTAATTTAGTATATTATATAAAATTTAGCGTATAGCATTAAATTTAATATAGCATAATAAAATAAATACATTATAATAAAATAAAAAAATATATTGCAGGTATATTGTTATAAAGTAGGTGCATTATAATAAAATAAATAAGTATATTATAATAAAGTAAATATATTATAATTTATTTAGTGCGTTATAGCGGCGGTTTATAATAGTTATAATTAAATAATTAAAAAGCTACATTTTTTTATTTTTTATTTTTTATATTTATATTTTTTTATTTTTTATTTTTTATTTTTTTTTATTTATTATATATTTTATTTTTATATTTTTTCGTTTTTTATTTTTTATATTTACGTTTTTTCGTTTTTTATTTTTTTAAAACAGCTTTTTTTTTACTGTTTTTAACACTTTGCGCTTTAAAAATAGCTAGCTAAAAAAGGCCAGCATTTTTAACACTTTAAGCAAGCTAAAGCCGGCTATTTTTAAAGCTAAAAAAACTTTTAATAAAAAATAAGCTTTTATAGCTATTAAATATTATGTTTTTAAAAAAATTTATATAATTAGTTTTATAATTAATATTTAGTTATTATATTAATTTATATTTTTAAATGCTAACATAAAAAAAGTCGGTATAAAATAAACTTATATATTTAATATATTAGTTAATTTATTTTAAAGCTAATTAAAATAATATTATAATAATTAATTAAATGTTAAAGTTAATATTATTAATAATATAGCTATTAGCGTTTAGTTAATTATTATAGCTAAAATATATAAAAACTTTAATATTAATAATAGCAATATTTTTTATTATTTAGGTTTTAATAGTTATAAAAATAAAAATAAAAAATAAGCAGCATTTGCTAGCTAAAGCATTAAAGCTTTATATGCTTTATTTATAACTAAAAACTTTATTTAAATTTTTAAATTAAAAAATATATTTAATATTTAAAATAATAACGGTTATATTTAAAATAGCAACGGTTATTTATTATTATATAGTTTATAATATAATAATTTTTATATTATTTAAGCTTATTATTAATATAAAATTAAAACGGCGGACTTTATAATTAGTTTAAACTAATATAGCTTTTAGCTTTAAAGCGTTTTTTAAAACATGTTAGTATAGCTTTTAGCTTTAAAACGTTTTTTAAAATATATTAAAATGTTTTATATATTTTTTAAAATAATAAAAATTAACGCTATTAAAGCTTAAAAGTTATTTATTAAAGCTTTAAAAATAATGTTTATATTATAGCGACTTTATTATATAAGGTGTTTTTATTATAAAGTAGGTTTAAAAAATGTTATATTAATAGAAAAGTTTTATAAAGCGGATAGTCCGGCCAAACGTTAATAATTTAATAACTTTTATAATATTTGCTAATATTTTATTATATAAAAAAAGTTTAAATTAAAAAACTATATTTAAATAGCTTTATATTTAAATACCTTTATATATAAATAGATTAGCAGTTAGAAAAATAAAATCTTTTATTATATAATTTGTTAGTTAATTTAATAGCTTTGTACTTAAATACTTTTATATTTAAATAAATTAGCGGTTAAAAAAATAAAATTTTTTATTATATAATTTATTAATTAATTTAATAGCTTTATATTTAAATATTTTTATATTTAAATAAACTAGCAGTTAAATAAATAAAATTTTTTATTATATAATTTATTAATTAATTTAATTAGTTAGTTTATTATTTAATAATTAATTTAACTGTTAATTTAATATATAATAATTAACTTAGTATATTATATAAAATCTAGTATATAGTATTAAATTTAATATATTATAATAAAGCAGGTATATTATAGTTTATTAGGTATATTATAGTTAATTAAGTGTATTATAGTTAATTAAGTATATTATAGTTAATTTAGTGCATTATAAAAAAAGCAGTAAAAAACTGCTTTTATTTTAGCTATGCTGCTATAACTATAATAATAAAAAAAAAAGCTAAATATAATTTAGCTAATTAAAAGCCCTAGGTAGCCAAATAAAATAAAGCAAAAAATATTAATATGCTGGTACCTATGTACTATTATACCTAAATATTTATAGTATTTACCTTTTTAATATAGATTTTTTTTTTTTAAATAAGTAATAATAACTAGGCCTAAATAAAAAATTTTTCTTACTATAAAATCTGCAGCAGAAAGAATTTTTTAGGGTAAGGAAGACCTTCGTTTTACTCCAGTCGTACCTTTTTACGTTAAAAACGAAGGCATAGGTGGGAGTACATAAATGAAGTGTCTAATAGTTTTGATGTGTCTAAAGGTTTTGGCGCCCTCTCTGCTTGCAGAGAGGGTCCCCCACCTTAGGTGGATCCTCTAGTACATGGGTTAGACTCATTTAGTTCATCTCAAAAACTGTATATACGTCAACTTACTTACCCTTCCAGACAACAAACCGTATTCCTTGACAGAAACCTTCAAAAGGCGAACTAGACATACCTGCGAAAGTAAACACTTGCTTCTCGGCTCCAAGCCTTTCGAACCGAACCGGGTCTGCGCCTCACTACAACTTCAATCTCGACCTCGACCTCGACCTCAACCTCGACCCAGCTCAAGCTAGCCTCGACACCTCGTCTCGTCTCAGTCCCTTGGCCTGCAGAAGACGGACGGAGAAACGAAGCGAGCAGAAAAAAAGGGATACCCAATCAAAAAGAGAAAGGGAAAGAGAGAGAGAGAGACAGGAAAAGAGGAAGGAAGAGACAGCAAGGAGAGCGAAAGAAAGAAAACAGACAAAAATGGACCTACAAACAGCAACATCCCGTCTCCGACGAACCTTCGCCTACCCCTCCGACACAACGACCACATCCCCCTCGTCCTCCCGACACCTAAGCCCCGACGACGACGAAGACGACGGCCCGGCCCTCGACGAGCAAGAGCAAGAAGATCTCATCCACGCCCTGGCGCAGCAGAACGCCGCGCGCAACGCCCAGTTCCGCCTCCTCCTCCTCGCGCTCCCCGCGCTCTCCGCCGTGCCCTACCTCTTCTTGCTATACGGCGGCTTGTCCGGGCTCATATCGTCGCGCCGCAGGCGAGGAGGCGGGTCTGATCCGGGTGGTGGTGGTGGTGGTGGCGGTGGCGGCGCCGCGGATATCTGGATCGCGCTCCTCGCGCTCTCGAGCCTCGCGTCAACGGCCTGGGCCCTCTGGTCCCTGCCGCCCGGTGTAACCGGTATCCGGGCCCTGGACGCGTGGACGGGCTCTCTCGGCGTCTCAGACTCCGGCGACACCCCCGCCGTGGCAACAGCTTCGGGGAGCAGTAGCAGGAGTCAGGGCCACGGCCTGTTGACGATGGGCGCCAACGCGCGGCGGCGCAGGCGCGCCAGCACCGGCTCGCAGTTCTTCTGGGCGCAGCAGCATAATCGCTCGCCGCTCGAGAAGCACCTGCCCGTCCTCAACCTCGCGATCTGCGGCCTCCTCGTCCTCGCCGGCCTCCTCTCGCCCCGGCGGTCCGCCGCCGCCGCGCAGCAGTACTGGGGCCACGTCGGGCTCGCGAACCTCCCCGCCCTCATCTACGTCGTCGTCCTCGTCGCTAAGATGCTCATGGGGAGCATCGATCCGGAGAGGGAGCTGAGTTCCCTGCGGTACGAGTACAAGGGGGCCTGAGCCAGGCCTAACTAAGTGTGTATATATACAAACACTCAAGAGTACGAGGAGGGGGAAGAACTCGATGGATGCATGCATGCATCCATAGAAATGAACAGACATGATAATTAATGTGTAATGATGGAATGAGGTCACGGTTTTTTTATTTTCGCTTTTATTTTATTTTTCGTCTACTCGCCTCGGCTCTATTATGAGATAGTCAAGCAGGAAAGTCAATCGAATGACAAGACAGCCTCTCGTACGTAGTACCCAGTCTTCTGCCTTGTCGTTGTTGTCCCCCCTCTGCCTTTTTTTGTCCCCATGTTTCTTTCTCTCGTAGGATTGCGTATCTAATCTACGACAGCCCCTTCATCTAAATGACAAATTACCACCCCCACCGAGCCCGGGTATTTCAGGTTCCTTGATACTCGTCGCCATGCATGACCTCCTGCCTATCCGTCGGAAAAATTGCTGCAAAAGTTAAATAAACAAGCTCGAACACGCGAACAAATAGATGCCTAGCTCCCATCCAGGAGTTTCTCGAGTTGCTGCCGTCAACGCGGCTTGATATGGGGACCCAAGAATAATACTTGGACAATAGCATTGTTGTCTATACCTCAATTGATTCGTTGAATCGTAGGACGCCGTTGCTCTTGAGGCCATCGACGCCTTTGGGCATGCGCAGGAAGGGGTCCGGCTGTGCCAGCCTAATAGATTGGTCGACCACGAGGGCTAGTCCGTGAGACTTGATGGCGTCGACTAGGGCCGGCACCATATCCTTCACGAGGCCTATTGTTAGTGATCCAGGGCAGATACAGTACCGGGATGGAGCAAAAGAGATCAAGATAACGTACCAGCAGTCGAGCGCTACAGACCAATCCCATAAGGTTATTGTTCTGCGCTATCCGAACTACCTCCTTAACCGAAAAGGTCCGCCGGCCACTGCTCTGGATGACGTTCGGCGCGGGCATCGTCTCCTCATGCCCGAGGTCATTGCACAGAAATACGGGGAAGTTCGGCTGCTTCCAATTGAGTGTCGCGCATATGGTGGGGTTGTACGAGCTGAAGACGACAGACCGCACCGCACTTGGGCCCGACAATGTCCTCGCTCGTTGTTCTCGCGCGTGGTCGAACACAACCCCCAAGACGGCGTCGACGAAGCTGTTAGTGTCTACCGTCGGGCTGATGCCAAATTTCTTCTCGTCGTCCTCCGACGGGTAGAGAATCTGCAAATTGACGTGCATCGAGGCAGGTAGTACAGACAAAGCCTGCTCGACAGAGATTCCCGCTGTCGATAGAATCCGATGAACCTCGGCAATGTTATCGTGCCCATGGGAAGAAATCGACGAGAGCTGTGTACGGGCAGGGCTCATCGCTGTGACAACGGAGAATTCATCATATGTTAGACGGGTTAGTGGCATCTCAACCGGGCCACACTGTATCTTCCACGTTGGCCAGACCACAGGGACGCCGTCTCTGGTGTGTTGGACATGGAGCTGAACAAACTCGCCAGACAAGCTTGATCCGGTGACAAACATCGTTGGGTTCTGGTCAAATTGGCTCGTAGCTTTCCAATACGTCTCAAAGTCGGTAATCTCCAGAGGAGCTCCTCGGAAAGGCTTGATTACTTGGGTATTAAAGGAAATCTGCCCTATGGCTCGGAGTCGTGGATCAAACAGGGCAAGACAGCATCTGCCGGAATTCTTCCAGGACGATCTAAAGGCCTCGGGTAGGGCGACCGTCTTCGCGATGATCTTTGCGCCATATGTCGGGAAAACATCGAAATCGAGGGAGAAAGTATCAAGACTATCAACCTGGAAGGAAACGAGTCGGGTATCCTCCTGGAAGGGTAGTATGATATTCTTTGGTATGAGATCGGACAACTTTGAAGAAATCGTGAGTCGGGCGGCAGGGTATTTGCTATCGTGGAAGAAGACCAGGGGTTGTTGTCCGTTATCTTCGAAACTAATCTGCACCACAGTTTTCGTGTCCAAGAAATTGTGACCGTATCGGCGCAGTGGGATGATCGGAGGCGGTAGTTCTAGTGCAGGGATAGCATCAACGTCTAACGACATAGGAACCGGTCCGCCACTACCGCCTCTGGATGCCAACAGTGATCCAGTAGCTTGCATCGCCAAAGGGCTTTCGGCTTTCCCCTTTTGGAACGGCGTGAGTAGCTGCATACACGTCAAATGCCCCTCCCAGGCCGCATAGTACATGGCAGGCAGGTCCTTCTCGTCAAGGATATTTGAGTTTACGCCAACGCTCAACAACTCTTGTAGGCATGGGACATTCCCCTCGCTTGCGGCATGAACCAGCGGGGTCCATCCATAGAGCTTGTCGATCTGGTCTAAATCGGCTCCATATTGCTTGAGTAGACGAAGCAGCCGCGGGGTCTGGCCCGAACGGGCGACAAGATGCTGCGGGTAGAGTCCCTCGGCATCGGGAAGTATTTGTGCACCATGTTGCAAGAGAATTTCCACGATCTCGAGTGAGCCATGTTCGCACGCTAGGTTAAGAGGTATGTGATCAGTCTCCGATACTGGATCCAACCGAGACGACGCATTCAATAGTAGTTGCACGCATGCGAGATGTCCGTGAATGATCGCATGGATTAATGGAGTGAAGTTGTCATGATCGATCACGTCAATCGTCGAGGGATCCGCTGTGCAACTGATGAGCAAACTTTTCCGGAAAGGTGAGAGCAAGAACTAGTCGTACCTCGCAGGAGAGCTTCAAGCATTTCTAAGCGCCCATGCATGCTTGCGTAATGAAGCGGTACTCTGCCGTATACGTCTATTCTGCCGACTTCGACGCCCGCCGCGAGACCAACATCTAAAACAAAGTGGTTGCCATAAATCGTTGCCTGATGAACGCAGTTTCGTTCATTGATGTCATCCTCGGATCGGACATCAACGAGACCGGTCTCTAACAAAAGCTCGAGTGATGCCTGCGGGGCTTCATGGACGGCAGCAAGAAATGTACGCGTAACCCTTTCTCTTAAAGAAAAATCCATTGTTGGTGTTGAGCTCGAGACAGCCTGCATTCTTGTCAATAAGTCCCGTAGGGACTCCAGATTGCCGCCGATGGCAGTATCTAGTAGCAAGCTGTCTGCATCGCCTTCGTCAGTTCCAACCAGGTGTTGGCTGCTCACTATGTGCTGCTCCGCGCGCCCTTCGAAGTTGACATGATCACCGTCCGCCCAAGCACCTAGCTCTTGGAGGCTCGTCGTAGCTTGGTCCGAAAGCTCACTTATAACAGTGGCATTGAAGAAAGGTTGCACTTCAACAGCGCGGGAAAGATACAGCTCTTTAGTTTTGGATTTCGACGTCTTATCCCATTTCTTGAGGATTTTCGAGAAGGCAGTGCCGTTGATCTCAACGAATTGCTGGAGTTTGTTCAAATCATTGGCAAACTGCTGGAACCCCTCCTCAAGAGTGGTAAATTTCGCCGACCGTCTGGAGATCCCCTGTCGTGACTTAAGAACTTTCTTTTTATCGATCAGTGTTTTAAGCCGTATTTTGAGCTTTCATGAGATCAGTATTATAATTGATGATCAGAAGATAGGCACTGTTAGGGACAACAAACCTCCGCCTCTTTTTGTAGGTAGAAGGCATTGACCTTCTCTAATTCTCGTTCCTTAAGGTGTCAGCAGGGGTCTAATTGCATATGTGGGAGAGGATGTAGAGGAAATCATACTAGTTGGAAGAAAAATTTTGCTTTATTTGCCTGTAGAGCAGCCTGTGTGTCTACCGGTCCAGGCAGAAGATGAGGCTCATTCTGGGCGCTCAGGATTGGAGTAGCAGAAAGCCGTTTAATTAGCTGAAAGGCATTGTTAGTACAACAAAATACTCTTAAGGTAGATCCTGATACAAATCATTAAACATAAAATACAACTGGGTCCAGCTACTGCACGCAAGGCTAGCCACCCAGCTGCATGTGGTGATTTATTCTAGGAGAGGAGGGGAGGCGGGTTCACAAGAATGTACACAAACGTACTTTTTTCAGAGCCTTGTAGTTCACAAAGCTAGCAGCATATTCTGGTACCTCTAGCTGACGCTTCTGTATCTGTTTGCCGAACTTCCTGAAGGGAGGAATTAGCGATTACCACGCAGGAAAAAGAAATCTGTGACTCATTTCCACCCCTTTTACTACCTTCATATCCTGATTTTCCAAAGAAAAAGAAAAGAAAAGGTGCACTTACATGGTGCCGGTCGAGGGTCACAGCCTCTACCGCAGCTCTACCTTTGGGCTCTAGCAGCCTCAAGCCCCTGAAGCTGTGGATAGCAGCGGGATGCGTTCGCCAGATCTTTGACAAGTACAAATTAACTCAGCTGAGACGCAGTGTTAGAGTAGATGGAACAATGTATAGAAAATATTGTACGCCACTCTCTATCTGAAAAAGGAGATGACCGTGGTTTCAGTACCTATGTTGCCGATGCGCCGACTCTGAGCACTCTACCGAAGTTTTCTGATAAATGCAGTGAGACGAGTCTACAAGTACCACCCAGGAACGCGGTTGTCGTCTTGTGGAATACACAGACAGGCCTGAATATCGTACGTGGGTGACAGAAGCTGGTAGTAGGGATACCCGAAGAGGGGTTCCGAAGAGCCAGTTGTTCTTGGTGAGTCCGGCTATAAGGTAGGAGCCCAAAGCATGACGGCACCATAGACTTAGACCAGCAGCAGTATTAGGCCCGGTGTATGCAGATGAGGGTGCAGCACCTGACGAAAGTCACACCACACCTCAAGGACCGTAGCTGGGCATGCAATGCCGCCCACTGAGAGGCCGGGACTGAGAGGCCGGAACTAGGCAGGTGACTAGCGGTTCTCACAGGGTGACGGGATTCGCGTTCGTTAGGCAGAATAGGGTATGGCTGGGAGGTATGCGGATGTATGAGCCACCCAGGATTGGCTCTGAAGTGCAGCCGCGGAGAAACGAACGGGAGTGACAAGGTAAGGTCACAGTGGCTCGCCCGGTAAGGTAGAATAAGCAAGGTGCTAGATACTGGATGCAGTAGCTGATCTCTCCGGTCTGGCTATCCAACCATCCACACAGCTGCAGGATGCGTGAGGTGTGAGAGATGCTGGGTTCATTCAGGGTTAGGACGTCGAGAATGGCCAGGGTCTCGGTGGTTCAGGCTTCGGGTGGTTGAAGACACACGCCCAGATCTGTAAAGCGGCGGGGTGTCTAACGTTGCGGCTGACGACAATGGCAAGTGATGGCTAGGTAAAATGAGTAAGTAAGCTAGGCACTGCCGTATAGTCGTATGGCTGTATAGTCGTGTGGTTGTACGGTTGTATGGTTGTATGGTTGTATGAGTGACACCTCGTAACGCGGTTGGGGAGTTGGAGGGATGCAGGTTCCAGCAGCCAACGTGGGATATCGAAGCCAGTCGAGGGGTGGCTTTTCGACGATCAGAAGAGAGGGAGGGATGCACAAGGACTAAGGACTGTGTGTAGAGTGGGGTTAACCTGAAAATTCAATATCGGTACTCACCTGCTAATCCGATACGAGATGAGACGCCGGACAGTGGAAATAATAATGGAGAGTTGGTGTAATAATCAATATAAATGGGGGGTTATTTTTTTCCCTGGGTTTTTTTCTAGGTCAGGCATTGTTGTATGGGTTCGAGGATAAGAAAGCTCACACTGATCGATATTCGCAACCGATGGCGGGGTTGATTGCTCTGCTGGGTCCATGCTTCCCAAGGTTACATGTAGCTTACTAGCTAATGTACGGCTAATGTGAGTAGTATACTTCGTACGTGGAAACTTCAAAGCTGTGCCCAATGCTCGATTATTCGACACCTATCAAGTCAACCATACCGCACCTAAACAATTCAGGTCGCATAGTGCATCTAGCAGATCAACTCCTGGTCAGATCTAGTTCGGTATCACAAGATATACCGCGCGTCTATGACGTCCATACAAATGCCTTTAGCGACGCATCCTTCGGTACTAATAAAGGCCTGTTCCTCCGAAAATCTCGGCCTGATATCCATATTCTGCAAGGACTGTAAGTGGTACATGGCTACTTTAAACTTACCTATATACATGGATATAGGTACCGTCTACTCGGTACTCAGACAAGGCCTGGTAGTGTCCTGAAACGGGGACAGGACGGCATGCATTGGACGTGTAGCGGCTGCTGTGCTTGCTGTTCAATTCTGCAGCAAGTACGAAGGACGATACCTCCCACATGCGCACATAACGAGAGCCGTCGAAGTCGGCCAATGAGAAGCTAGAGCTGACCCCCGTGGTTGATCAACTGGCCCTGCATGAGGCTGCGTTCGTTTTCCGAGGGTTGTTACCTTGGCCGCCTACGTCAGTCAGGTACGTACCGAACTGTAAGTGAAGCGCTAATAGAGCTTAGTTCGGCTTGGTGTCTTGGCACATACGCCTGGACACGACTGGTCTCAGATAGCCCCGCTATCTCCGGCGACAATTTCTTGTCCTCCTCAAATTTACCTGCGCCAGGAACCAGCTCCTGTTCAAGTATGTCTAGTAACGATTCGTACCGAGGTTGTTTTGCGGAAGTAAACAGCGCAGACTCTCATTCAGGCTATTGCTCTAAATCCTATGGGATCTTAAGTCAAATTATACCTCATGGCAGTAGTTCTTGTTGCAATTGCTCCTATATTCTATATAACAATGATCGTATCAGAAGGCATGTATACCAGTTGCCTTCTTCTACATTACTGCGTATGTTCTCGAAATCAGATGATCACCAGTCTGACATCGTCCTACTTGTTGTCTTGCAAAGGATTCAAGGCTGCCTTCCGACACCTGTCGCGGATGGGTCCTCGTGGCATCGGCTCTGAAACCAGCCGTTCGAAACAATCCCGGGATAACCACTTCGAATGAGACCCGCAGGCTTCTTGAAATGGTAACTGCGCACGTGGTGGATGCGGGCGTGCGGCGGACTCACCTCCTTGTTCATATTACCGGCTCGTTCCAATCACGAATCCCATTTGGATGGCGAAGACATGGGCAAAACACGACTTACTTGAACTACCTTCGACCTAGTATATAGGTAATGCCGTAGTATCGCGCCTTGAAGCCCTGATATTGCATATCAATCTTTACATGGGGACACTATACAACGCTCATCGTATTATACATGGCAGTCGGGGATAATAATAGGTAAACATATACCTCCAGATTGCTGTACCGAGCCGTGGTAACATGTGTCCTGCTGTAGTATGTACTCTGGTGACCTGATTATTAATATAGATACTTCGTACACTCCCTCTTACACTTGCTCATCCTCTGCAGCTAACCCAATCAACAACCATAAATTTCACTCAATCGATGAAATTCAGTTCCAGCTTCGTGTCAGAACGCCTCCTACAGTACTAGAGGTATTCGGGTTCCTCTAGGACGGATTTGGAGCCCAAATCTTTTTCACTCATCCCAATCGTCCAGACCACCACGCACTACCTATGAACGGACAACCTCACAGCAAACGTCAACTGAAGCGGAACATAGGAACTTACCTACATGTACCTGCATAGTCATTCAGTCATATCATGTCACTAAATCAAGCTTATTCTCTCGTCGCTTTAGCATGCACGTTGTTTCTATGCTATTGTTATCTCGGCCGTCCTAATGACCCAGTAATAACCACAAGTTAAAAGTTGGGCAAACGTTCCCTACAAACTTACTTAATACTCACAGGCTAGCCCTCAAGTACCTAAGTATACATAACATTTTACTTCGATCGTGGCCAGTCCCTTCATGGCGTATTTATAGGATGTACCCGTAGAGTATAACCTACCTAGTTCGTTCCCATTAGGCCTCAGCCTCCCGTACCGGTGTCAGGTAGACACCGAGGGGAACTCTGTCCCAAAGCGCGAAAGACTTCTGTCTCTCGATCCAGTCCGCTGATTCAGCATCCAGCCTTAGGTCGAAGTCGAAAATGATGCGGGCGAGTATGATACGCATCTCCGCATACGCAAGACTGTTGTTTGTTCATGGGCAGTTAGTTCAGTGAGTCCACTCATATAGCCTCTTTTCTGGATGTGTGAGCGACGGGGCGGGGCGGGGCGGGCGGGAGGGCAGTCATACTTGCGTCCGATACAATTCCTAGGCCCGACGTTGAAAGCCTGCAGCGCCTCCAGCTTGTTGCCGGCCTCGAGGGCCTCCTCGCTGGTGCCGAGGAACCGCTCGGGCTTGAAAGCCCACGGATCGGCCCAGTTGTCCTCGCTATGGTTCATCGACCAGTGCTGCACTTCGACGAACGTCTGAGCCATGCCGTCGCGTTAGTTGGCGCTATGAGAATGGTTCCCTTCGACAAAGACAGAAACAGAAGGCTACTCACGCCTTCCGGTGCGAAGTGGCCCGCAACTTCGGCACCGCCCTTGGGGATGGTCCGCACCAGCCCCGATACCACTGGCGGGTACATGCGGAGCGACTCGTTGAGGATCGCGAGCATGTACTTGAGATTGTTGACGGTGTTGATGTTGATCTGGCTGGCATCCTCGAAGGTCGACCGAACTTCGTGCTTGAGCTTCTCCAGGACCTCGGGGTGGGTTAGGAGCAGGTAAGTTGCGCCGGAGAGCGTCGTTGCCGTTGTCTCGGAGCCTGCAAGGACCAATATGAATGCGTTCGCCGATAGTTTCTCGAACGACAAATCCTATGAGGGCCCAATGGGTTAGGTAAGGGAGGCTCTTGTCGAGCGGACTCGACACTTACCCAGTCATTACGCCTCTTCACGAGACCCTCGAACAGATCCGCACGGCTCTTCTCCATGGACAGCCGCGATCGCAACATGTCATCGGTGTATTTACGCACTTGATTGATGGAAAAGCCGCCTAGCTTGAACAGGACCTGTACGAGATCGGCCAGCCCGATATACGTCATCGCCACCGTCACGGCGCCGCCCCTGATACTCCTGAAGATGAATTCGATCCAGGGGTGATAGCTGGCGTTCTGGAGGCATTTGAAGGACTGTCCGAAAACGAGGTCTCCCACTATATCGAAGGTCGTCCAGTTGTACCAGGCCTCGATGTTCAGTTTCTCCTTCCCCTGGTGGCACTCCTGGTGGAGGCGCTTGATGAGGAGGTCTACGTACTTGACGATCTCGGGCTCCTGCTCCCTCATGGCGGCGTCCGAGAAGCCGTGAGAGAGAGCACGGCGGAACCGAGAGTGCTCTTCACGATCCGCGTTGATGATGGAGGTAGGGATGCTGCGGATGCTTTTGACGAATGTCTTGGCCTTGGACATCTCGTTTGCTGTGCGGAATGAGAGCATTAACCAACGTGGTTTTGATGTACACGAGGGCTGTATAGGGTGGCCCGAGGAGGGACGCTGAACGACACGAAGGCAAACGAAGACTGCTTAGAAGAACGAGGCGAGATCAAGCTTACCGTGCAGATCATTCCCGACACGATGTCCGTATATGTCTTTCCATGCCCTTGTATCTGTGAAAGAGAGGTGGTCCGGCCCGATCCTCACAACAGGACCGTACTTCTCATGAATCTTTTGGGTCCTGTGAGCCTGAACGCCGATGCTGTGCTGGATAGCCCACGGAAGCCTGGACGCTCTCTGAAGGAGAGGTCCGGGGACGTTACGCAGTGGGTGGAAGTAAAGGTTGTAGATGGTGTTGGCCGCTTGCCATATCAGTGCCTATTTTATTTTAAACAGGCCGTTAGAAATCGCCACGGGCTTTCTCACGACGACTCATCCCTCTCTGCTCTCGAGAATCATACCGACACCAGGCCAACCAGCGCGTATAGCCCGAGACTAGACGTCTCCATCCACGCGGGACCTGTATTCCCAGTCATGATTTGGTACGAATAATGGGCGGGCGACCGATGTCCGAAGATGATAGAACAAGCTCGTGCTCTGCCTATGCAGGTAGGCAACAGGAAATTTATCTCAACCTTGATATACTACACCGCTGTCTATTTAATGCAAATACATATAGTAGTAACCATTAAATGTGGGATACTGTGAATGCCAAATACGGTGAAACCAGTATCCCGTACCGTCCACTGAGATTCCTTCATAGACCGGTGGCAAGCATCTGGAGGCAATTACTGCTACCACGCAGTACCTGTGCTAGGTAATACCTTTTCATAACGCTCGTCGCTATCCCAAAACTCGAGCTCCTGGGACTTTGCATAAGTAAACGATCACCTACCTCGTATGCCTAAGACCAATCAATACATCCCTAGGCGTACACTTCGTAGTGATTGCATCATTCCAATTCGGGAGGAGAGGGGACACAGCTGTATAAGTGGAGATGTATCGGAAGCTAGGATAGCCGGTTGGAGGTGGTTTTCTGTATTAGACGAATCGCGTGTTCGGTTTTAAACGGAAAATTCGAATTATTCTATCATTTACGAAGTACCATTTGCTGGCATGTGCTGGCATGGGCTGATCTGTCCGTTTGCGACTCTCCTGTACGCCAAAAAGCGTACCCTATCCGCATCGCAATGGGACCGGGGCAAAAAGAAAGATCACCCGCCCAGACTGAGGGGCTCGCACCACTCCCACTAAGCCCTAGACAATTGATCTAGGCGGATAGTCTCCGCCGAGCACTTTTGCCCATAGACAATCTGTGGACAATCTACCTAACCTTTGGACCGAACTGACATGGATTCACAGCTGCCCACACTACTCCTTTTTCCCTTGGGCAGTCTTTGCAGAGTTGCCGACGAGACTGTCTCCCATAGCGTCAGCAGTTGCTGCTCTCAACCGCTCGGTATCATCGGATTTGATATCCTTACTACCGCCCTTCGACTCTTTCTCGTCTTCACTATCCCCTAAGCTAAATGGGTCGTTCTCAACAATCGGACTGGGCTCGACCGTTGATAACGGCTGCCACTTGCTCTGCTTAGCCGGAGTTGAGCCAGCCGCATTTTCCTTTGAAGAAGGCAATCTTGGCGACGCATCATACAGACTGATGTCTTCTACGGTATCCCTAAAGGCAACCTTGCGACCATCATGATGGGGAAAGGTGGTACCTGGAAGTGGCTTGTTCAAGTTTGCCTTGCTGGCCTGGTTGGTTTGAGCTGGTCCTGCGACCTGGTTAGTCGTAGCTATCGATGGGACATTCAGGTGAATACATACTGCCGTCTGGGTTAAGTCTCATTCCGGCAAAGTCGTCGCTCAAGACCTGCGGGTCCGCATCGTAGCGGTGATAGTCTGTACTTTGGCGGCTGCCCTCGCCACTCCTTCTACCTGGCCCACCGTGCGGATGATGTTTAGAGGGCTGGGTTTCATCCTCATCCTCATCGTATTCCCCATCGATCTTTTTCTTCAGATTGGTGAACCATGTATTGACTTTGGTCTGAGTCTCGAGGAATCCTTTACGGATGTTTTCCGTAATGATAGGGAGCTCGTCGTCGATGAAACTAGGTTCCCGATCATACATTTCGTTGGGCTTCAAGCCCGTCGCTTGGCGCCGGTACGGGCCGGTAGGGCCACGGTTCGTAGTCCGTTCCTCGTAGGCGCCAACATTATCGTAGTGCTCGGCAAGCTGGCGAGCGTAGAGCTCGTCCGCCTCCATCTGAGAGAGGGGAGCGCGATTGGCCGGGCGCGGCGGCTTCGGTGGGGGCGCTACGTCTTCTCTCGGAGGGTCGTTTCGAACAGCATCAGGGTCACTCATGCCTTGTCACGGTCAGTCTACACGCCCCGGCAAAAGTCGTCGCCAGCAGCTAGATCCTCACCAAGGAGCGCATTAAAAGCAGGATCAATCTGGCCACCACTCGCAGCGAGGACGGCCTTGATAACAGCCAGGTCTATGGTCGGGAAGGCTTCCCTGAGGATCTGCTCGTTCTTCTGCTGCGTCGTAGTGGGCCGCGGTGGTTGTGTTGGCGGCAGGTCTCTAGCAGGTTCCGTTGTGGTGCCGGCCGTGGTGCCGGTTGAGGGCACCGTGGTCGCAGAGGTGTTGAGCACTCCAGTCTCGGGAACGTCGTCGTCGTCCATCTCGAAAGGGCGCACAGTGGTAGGAGACTCGGGCGCGGCTACTGGCGAGGTCGGACTGTCCTTGGGCTTGCTCTGGGGAGTAGGCGCACGTCGTCAGCATCACTCACTGTACGTACGAAGCACAGGAGCAGCAACAGTCTCGGTTGCCGTTGAGGGAGTAGTGGCAGCCACAAGGGGATGGGTAGAGAGATGAGGTGGAACAGTGTAATAGTATAATAGGGGGGGAGGGAGGAATCTATGCCCAGGACGGCATGATCCCAGGCCGCTAAGTCGGGGACTCACCGTGTCAGGAGGGGCGGACATGGTGCTGTGTAAGTAGGTAAGTTAAGTATGTAGGAATGGCGAATATATCGGATCTGTCGACCTGGTGGAAGTACTTTGGAAACGGGGGTTGCCAAGGCGTGGACCGTGGCAGAAGCTCGTTGTGGGTGTTGGTGTTAGAGAGAGGATAATTTTGTAATTTGAAGGTGATGATGGGTATGGAATGATATGGATGGTATGGTTTGGTATGGTTTGGTATAGTATATGCGGGTTTGGAGCACTCAACCTTGGTAGACTAATGTACGGGAATGAGGGTCATGCATATGAAAGTTGCCTGCCTAGCGTACACTACAGGAGATGACGAAGAGGGGCGCATTGCGACGACTAGGCAGGTGGTGATGTATCACGAGTCTGCACGAGTACCTACCACTGCCGTGACGCAAGTACGCTCGCCTGCGCCACAGCTAGCATTACACACACCTAGAGGTACCTACCGACCTACCTCGGTACATGTACTGTAGGAGGTACAGACAGGTAGATGGGTGGGAAAAGGATACCTACACAGAGGTACCTGGCGAGGCCTGGCCTGTTGGTACTACCGCTGTACTGTAGGCAGTACATATCTGTGCACTAGGTATGCCCGGAGCTTCTATCTCTGATCATTTACACCAAAAAGTACTCATATTTATGAGCTCAGCTTAACAAACGTCGCTCAATTTTCATACGTCTGGAGCGCTTGGCTGGTTCTATGGAAAACCTCCTAGGCTATGCTCATAATGACGGAACGAAGGAGTCATCTTGATAAGCGTGTGGAATGAGAACATCGAAATCTTGAGTCTTGGCTATGGCAGACTTCGATCTTGGCTCGAGCTTCATCCCGGCCCTTCATAAACCTACTGCGCTTCTCCCCATCACCAAACATCACGACAGTCTGCTCTATCTCGTCGAGACATTCCCCGTGACGATAGTCGTCGGCCAGACCGGCTCGGGAAAGACCACTCAGATCCCCCAGTTTCTCGAACACGCGGGCTGGTGTGCCGAGGGGAAGTTGATAGGGGTCACTCAGGTATATACCTACATATGCTCGCCTGCGATGCTGCCATGCCTTTTCTAACAATTAATAGCCCCGGCGAGTAGCTGCCACCACCGTGGCTATCAGGGTAGCCGAGGAGTATGGCTGCGAGCTGGGCAAGGAGGTCGGATACTCGATCCGATTCGAGGACGTCACCTCTGCCGCGACGCGTATCAAATTCTTGACTGATGGTCTGCTCATTCGCGAGGCCCTGGTGGATCCTTTGCTCTCTCGCTACTCTGTCATCATGGTTGACGAAGCCCATGAGAGGTCTATCAGTACTGATATCCTCCTCGGGCTTTTGAAGAAAATCCGGAGGCGCAGACCAGAGCTCCGCATAATTATCAGCAGTGCCACCCTCCAGGCCGAAGAGTTTCTAAACTTTTTCTCCGAAAACGCCGAGGGCCAGGACTCTGCGAATGATGACAAAGCCAGCCAAACTGGCGCTATCATCAGCCTTCAAGGTAGGACGTATCCAATCGACGTCCTGTATCTAGAGTCACCGGCAGAGGATTACGTTGAGAAAGTAGTATCGACCGTCTTCGACATCCACAATAATGAGCCGGACGGCGATATTCTAGTTTTTCTCACCGGCAGGGAGGAAATCGACACAGCCGTCCAGACTATCGCGGAACGGTCAATCGATCTCAAGCCCGGATCGAAATCACTTCTACCTCTCCCTCTTTATGCGGGCCTGACAACAGAGCAGCAGATGTACGTTTTTGATGCGCCACCAGAAAACAGTCGGAAAGTCATACTTAGCACCAATATCGCCGAAGCATCTGTGACTATTGACGGCATTGTCTATGTCATTGACTCGGGTTTTGTGAAACTGAGGGCCTTTGATCCCCGAACCGGCATAGAATCTCTAACAGTCACCCCGATATCCAAAGCGTCAGCAGCTCAGAGGGCGGGCAGAGCCGGCCGCACCAAGCCCGGGAAGTGCTTTCGGCTATATACTGAAGATGCTTATCAATGTCTTCCTGATATGAACCCACCAGAAATCCAACGATCGAATCTTGCGCCTTTCATACTTCAACTCAAAGCACTTGGCATTGACAATGTTGTTCGATTTGATTATCTCACACCGCCACCCGCGGAGCTCATGACCAGAGCAACGGAGCTGCTATATTCTCTGGGTGCCTTAGACGAATACGCGAAGCTAACCAGGCCGCTAGGCATGCGAATGGCGGAGCTTGCTGTTGAGCCGATGATGGCCAAGGCCCTTTTGAGCGCGTCTTCCTTTAATTGTCTCAACGAGGTTCTTACCATAGCCGCCATGACCAGTCTTGGGGGTGCGGTATGGGTCCAGCAAGATGGAGGCAAGAAGCAGATGGAGTCCTCTAGGCGCAGGTTCGCCGCCGAAGAAGGAGATCACCTGACACTTCTTAATGTCTACCAAACCTTCGTGACAAAGGGCAAGAAGGAGTCTAGATTTTGCCATGAGAACCACCTCAACTTCAAGGCGCTGACTCGGGCGGTGAGCATACGAGGACAATTGCAACGTTATCTAGAACGCTTTGGCATTAGCATGGGCGAAAGCCTCGATGCACACCGGGAGGGAAGGGCAGACCGGGTTCGCAGATGTCTCACAGCAGGCTACTTTGCCCATGCAGCGAAAATGCAGCCCGATGGGAGCTACCGGAGCGTCGAAGGTGGAACAGTTCTTTACGCTCACCCCAGCTCGTTAATGTTCAACCGAAAAGCCGACTGGGTCATTTTCCATGAAGTCATGGAGACGGGTAACAAGACTTTTATCCGTGACATCACCAAAATCGAGAAGGGTTGGCTGCTCGAATACTCTGCCGGCTTTTACCAGCCCAAAGCAGGCTGAAAGAAGTTTAATCGATCATATCAAAGTGCGTGGCACACATCTGAATTGAATAAGCCATGTTGAGGGCAATGCTTAAATCTCTTGCAGTAGAAGACTAAGCCTAGGTGCTAAAATCTACTCTCCAGGTCCCGTCAGGTCGGTTGAAAATAAGCTGACGAGTCTTTTAATTGGATATATACTTCGTAGAGCTATCTATAGTTGCAGCCTTACAAGACTAACGACATATAGCAATAGATATTGACCTAGGTGGACGTGAAACCTAGAAATCAGCCATGTGCCGGGATTGGTTGTGGTTGTATTTTTATTCCTATACATGCAATTGCACCGTCTCGGGTAAATGAAGTAAGCTCTCACGGTGAGAGTCTCGCCGTAGATGCGTAATAACAGCTTACTTATCGACCGCCTACGCTGCGCCGGGAGTATCCCGAGGGATGTAATCAAAACACACGTGTCTTATTCACCTCGCGACACCAACATAAATAGGTAGCATAGGCAGGTAGGTTTGACATGAGGAGTTCCCGTCCGAGATACATACTCTATCCTAGTGTAGTGTAGTGTAGTGTAGTTACTCTATGCCCAGCGACGCTTGAAGATATAGTGTAAGTTGGCGAATATCGTAGAAAGGGGGTTTCATTTGGCCTTTTGTTCAGGAGTATTGAGTTAAGTCCAGGAGAAAAGAGTTTACCAGGCTACACTGCACTGCACTACCTACCTTAACCCGAGGGAACCAAGCCGTAGCTCGAATCTCCGAGAGCAGCAGCGGCCCATGACCCATGATCCATGTCCAGATACAGTAGGATTGTGCACAACTTCCTGCGCAGTTCCTGCATTAGTTCCCTTCTATTACCGCAAATCTCCCAGGGCCGCGGTGCTAGTTCAGCCATGCACAGTGCGGGTAGAAGATGGGGCACCCGCCTCACCACGCCCTCTTTTCTTGCTAATTACCGTGTAGAGTCTAGAAAGGGATGGGGAGGGGCTAGGGTGTGTGGACAGTGCCTAGAATCCTGGCCGGTCCTGGAATCTTGATCCATTCGCCTACCGGGCGTCCCAAAGCCTCCACACCCCCTTCGCTCATTTCCCCTATATTGGATTCTCATTCGCTGGCGACCTTAGACTAGCCTCCTGAGCCTCCCCGGTGCCAGCGGAAGAGGGAGACGGTTTTGAAGGGGATAAGGACCAGTGGAAAGAGGAAAGGCGTGAAGTCGGGTACAAAGTTACTTGCGACAACTCAGACTGTGTTCTCCTTAGTCTCTTCTCGCTCGGATTTTCCTCTCTCTTTCTTAATCCTCTTCTTCTACCTACACCACCTCTTCTTTCAGAAGTCCAGCAGTCCTTCGACAATAGACCAGTCTCCTGCCAGCGGGCGTGCCATTCTTTCAATCTAACTTTCAAGTCATTCCTTTTTTTAAACGAGGCTCACCCAAGTCCCTCACTCCATCCATCACGCTGTCAGCTATTGGCGTTTAGGACACTGCTTAATTCGACCACTGTTCCGTCCTGGTATTATTGGTCATTTAATCATTCAGAAGTAAATCCCGGGTTAATCACTGCTACATCTTCACGACGTCGACGATTTCTGCCAACCGAACTAGAATGAACCTTTGACTCTGGCCCAGATAGCGACTTTGACCTTCATCTACATCACGCTCAGAACGACTTTCCTTGTTAGTGTACGGCCCAGCTGGACTTGTATTGGTTGATTGATTGGGTATCTCTGGTGCGACGGGAGCCATGATTCATCGACACGCACATGGTAATGGCCACGGCCATGGCCATCACTTACACTCGCGGCATGCACCGCTTAATCTGGAAGAGACGGATGCGCTCGAGGGTCTGAATCTAGCCACGCCCGAATTGCTACAACCAAGAGACGATACGCAGATTGTAGCCCGAGCCAACAACTTAGACGAGAAACCGTCTGGCGACTCCAACACTACCACGATCGTTATCAGTGTTGTGTCAGTATCCCAAGAGCACTCGTACTCACCTCGCGTTTGCTGACATGTTCCCAGAATTCCCTTGGTTGCCGCCATCATTGGGCTGGCTTATTTTGCCCGGAAAGGCGTGATGCGGCGGAGACGCGAAGAGGCGGCGAATAAGTTTAAATCGATGGACTTTGGTCTTCATGATGCGGCACAGCCGAAGGGGACCAAGAGAAAGAGCGCCTTCTTTGGCAGAGAAAAGGAGACAACTCACAAGACCCAGCTGTCGATGGACATGAACCTCTCCAGTCCTTATCTTCTGCCCCCGAACTTGCATAACTCGCGCGAGTCCTTCAATTCTCTCACCAAAACCCTCCACCAGGCGGACGATCCCTATCGGCCGGTCGCGGATTTTGCTAATAGCGACGTGGGTTCCCTGCGATCCGTCAAGCGAGGACCCGGCGGTAGGGCATCGTCCATCTACACCACTCGAACGCGTCCTAGCGCCGATATTCCGCGCGGAGATGTCCCGCTATCTCCCCTGAGGTCGCCTCTCCCTGTTGCCCAGCCCATGACTTTCCCCCAAGGCAACAAGGAAGAAATGCCTCCTCTACCCGCCAAGAACGAGTTTCGATTTGTTGATGACGGACCTGGGATTGCTCAAGTTCCCGAGATTCAAGAGCCCGCAGCTGTCGCTACCGCAGCCTCTCACAAGGCGGCTCCGCACGGCGCTCATCCATCCATCGAAGTGAAGCATGCGCCTCAGCCTATGGTTGCTGAGATTGTCAATGAGAGAGAATCCTTGCCCCGGGGAGCAATCGATAGCCAGATCATTCCCGATGACCTAGGCATTATGAATCGTCACATGTCTCAGGCCTCATCTAACTCTCACAATTCCGCGTCCAACGCTGCGCCCACTGTGGTCCGACCACCACGCAAGGAGTCGATGCCGGTTATTCAGGCTCCGGGCCCTGTTGATGATTACGAAAGCTACGCTGACACCTTGCAATTCGACGACGATAAGTTCAACTCGCAGCGAGATAGTGACGAGCTTCACATGTCAACCAACAACAATGAGCAGATGCGTCCACAGCCAGCCGGCTTGGGTGTGCCCGACCAAGACAAGCGGAGGCTGTCTGTCGGTCTTCGACCTTTGCCCCCTGATGATTTCCTGGACTCGGAAGATCCCGAGTTCCGAGCCAACCGCATTCGTTCGTTCTACAAGGAGTACTTTGAAGATAGCAAGGCCGACCAGAACCGCCCCCCGATGCCGCAGCAGCCGCAGCAGGGTTACTACGAGGACTATGATTCAGGCTACATGGGTGGTGAAGCCGCATACTTTGATCCCGACACGAATGCCTTCGTCATGCCCTACGCCCAGCCAGTCACTCGTCGTGCTATGACTCCACCTCCCAATAACCGACGCCCAATGCCTGGGCCCGGACCACGTGGAACCCCAGGGCCTCGAGGTCCCCAGGGTCCTCCCATGCCTGGTGGTCCTCACGGAAGACCAAGGGCTGGATCGACCATGTCGGGTCGCGGATGGGGCCCGAGGAGCCCTCGACCAGGCTCGTCAGCTTCTAATCCTCGCTTCGGCGGGCAGCCAAAGAAGCCCATGCCCCCTCCTGCTGCCCTCAGCACTCTGCCCACTCCCTCGAAGCTGACAGATGATTCGTTCGCCATCATGGGTGCGATTGACTTCGCGCCCCCTCCCACGTTCAAAGAGCATGCAGCTGGCCGGTCCCAGAGCCCTCTGGGCGAACGTATGCCATACAGGGTAAACACGCCCGTCCATTCGCCGCTGGTTAGCGCATTCGACGACACGCCGGCTCTCCCCAGCCCGTAAGTTTATTCCCGTCACCTATCTATACCAAGTTATAAACATCCATCATGCTCACATTAATAAACAGGCATCTGCTACGTAAATCCAGCACCTTCACGGGTCTCGATTTCGCGCCGCCCCGTCGGTTCAAGGACCCCGAGACAATGAACGACTCGGGAAGCGTCCGCAGCATGCACAGCGGCATATCGGGTGTGGGCTTGAATGCGCTCCGTGCTGGCGCAGGGCGGGTGAGCCGGCTGCCGGGCGACACCGTCTTCACGCAGGCGTCCCTGGGCACCACGTTGAAGCCCAACTGGGGCATGCGTGACTAGTCCTTTGCCTTTCGTTTCATGACACGACTAGCTAGGCCAGCGGCAGCCACGTCAACCCTCTCTCGTTGTATACACATAGCATCATGGCGCGGGAGTTAAAGTTACTTATAGATAGATGGGAAATCGGCTGGCAACCTGGGAAACTTCATACATAGTTGGAAAATTCCGCCGACCGGCGAACCGGCGACCGGCCCCCGAAACCCAACGTTTGATATTACACTACTGTATTTGTTAATATCCGTTTTTTGTTGTTGTTTTTCTTCTATTTCTGCCCTTCGCATCACTGGGGTCAGGAGAGCGTGTTCCTCCTTCCCAACCTGAACACCACCATTTTACGAAACCGGCTCATCACCACCTTGTCACGGTAGGTAGGTAACTTTGATCATCTTGTCACGACGCGCTTCTCATCTCAGCCGAGTATAAAAGAAAGAAAGGAATCAATCATAAGGGCCACCAGGCAAGCGAGGGAACAACCTATCATTTTTAAGATTTGGCGGCTTTCTCTTTTCCCCCTTCTCTTTTACTCGTAGCTCGCCGGGCAGCCCGTCACGCTCACGATTACGGGGCCGGGTCATGACATCAAAACTTGAATCTGAAGAAAAGCTGACTGAATACATTGATTGCTTTTACACCAATTTCCTAATACGTCCTCCACACTACGCTACGTGTCGTGATTCGTGTGTGCATGTCATTGAGCCAGATATAAGCGGCTGAGACATTGGGCAGCTAGTGTAAGGCAAAAATCGTAGTACTTTAGTGTAGATAGGTAGACTGACTGATTTGACTGAATGAATCATCTCCTCTCGGCTCCTCCGGGCCAATACTCATTTCGCAAAGAGTTTTAGTGCATTCCAGTACTTCAATATAATTATAACCCAACTTACTCAGGTCCCCGGTTCCACGTGGCAATTGACAGACAGATCGATTGATTCCCCCCAAGTGGGGTCGCAGAGACACGAATGATCCTGATGTTTCCCGACTACCTACCGACGGTGCCAGTCTTGAATCGATAGTCCTGCCCTTGTCTCGAATCCTCCGAGTCTGTTGGCAAGATTAGGTAGGTCCCTAAGAAGTAAGTAAAGTACTCAAGCTGCTGTGTGTGGTAACACACGCCGACGCCGCGGGATCCTGTTTCGAGCGTGGACGGCTTATCGCCAGGCAGAACAGAACCTCAGAAGTAAGGCTCTTTTGATGTACAGCACGCGATATTAATCCAATCTCATCCCATGGAGCATAGATTGCTCCCATCTTTTTTTTTTTTTTTTTTTTTTTTTCAATAGGCAATCAAGTTGTCTGTAATGTTAGATTTCGGGTATTGGGTCATGAAAAGGTCGAAAAGACTCCTGCTCTTCTTTCCTTTTCTTTCAAAAGAAAAAAAAAAATCAAAAGATTGCGAGGTTGATAATTAACGGAAATAAGATAATCTAGTGGAGTCGGCACAACGAAAAAAAGAAATGTGTGGCGCAGCGCCGCATTGTAATTTAGATTACGCCTTGGTTTCTTGTGCGACCACACGCTTCAATCAGGTGCCGCGTCGCGACCGCATCGGCTTGAGTGCGATTGGCCGCGCTTATTGGTAACGACGTTCGAGTTCTGAATGCCAAAAATAAAATCTTGAACCTTACACAACCAGGTGGCTTTCGGCTTTTGGGTCTCGAACCCATCCTTTGACCGAGCACCGCAGCATGGTGCCGCCGGTCGGTGCCGCTCGTAATGGCTTTAGTATATACCACGCATTCTTTTTCGAGAAATAATCATACGGTATCCCGTTTACTAGGGAAGGTCTGTCGTAAAAAAACGTTCTTTTGGGAGATCAGACTGTACGGTTCCCTACCGAGGCTCGTTGTGTGTTTGGGCTCGCTAAAGATGCTCGCACGTACGTCCATAAATTTTTGACGGGATTGTCCAGCGATGCGAAGCAAGATTTCTGCGTAGCTAATCGCGATAGTCTCACCGGCCCGTCGCCTTGACTGACATCACTTCGTAGTGTATCTCATCTCGGCGAGGAGAAGAGATATACTACTAGCCACAGAGAAATCGACAGACTCTCCAATCATGGGTAATAGGGGCTCTCAATAGCACATCACCCGTGTAACTGTAGAGACTGTTCTGTTGACAGACGAAGTTGTACTAGACGAAGCGGTGGCCGCATCACAAGGTGCCTCTAAGTGAGGGATGGCATACAGTATTCGATACCGCACAGTACTGTAATCTCGGTATCGGCCTATTGCATGCGAGTGACTAGATATCCGACGATGCTGCGTCTCCCTAGAGTGCGCCCGAGGATAGCTATCTAGCCCCTCTAAGGTATGCCTTCCATACCACTGTTCTAACAAGTATTTATAACTCGATCTCAAATTTATTTCAATAAATAAACCCCGGGATGTATAAATCAGAACGTCCTGATTGTTATCGTGTTCTCAAAAGCTTTTCTTTAAACTTCCTCCCTAGTTGTTCTTCTAGAGTACAATACGTACCAGATTGCTCGAGTTAAGGGATGGCTGATACCGTGATTGTGCTCCATGGTGAAACATAACGTGGCAGGACCTGTGTCACTCGTAGCAAGCATATCAGCGAGACGGTCGCTCTCTTGTTATGACTGTAACTTTCCAGCGTTTCTCATACTTCTTCGAAGGCTCACCAATTCTTGACCTAGCATGTACGAAGATAACGTCTTCGCAGTTCTGACCGCGTATGACAGGGGAGGCTACGCGAGCAGGGCTTTTCAGCTACCGGAGAACAGGCGATGGCTGAAAGAAAAGAGCGAGCCCCGCGGCGTTGACCGCCTCGTCATAACTTTCGACGTGAAGAGTCCCCTGCACGGGATACAATTTGGAAGGGACCCGTCGTCCTCGGACGTTTTTCTCGGCCCTCAGCTAGCGGTCAGTAGAAGCCACTACAACATCATCGTGGATGAGGATCTCTGTATATGGTTAGAGGACTTGCATTCCACCTGGGGCACGGCAGTTGGGTGTAGCGGCCAGAACCAGACAAACAAGCGGAGGTGGGAAACTTGGATCCTGGCAGGCCCGCCCGGTAACGGGAATCCGTTCGGCGAGATCACCATTCACACTGATCCGTTGGTCGTGAGAATAGAGTTCCCCAACCACGCAGCCGCAAGCGCCAAATATGTCGAAAACTTGCGGGCATTTTCCAGGGAGTGCTGCAATGGACTCGCTAGGAGATCTCGCAAGCGTGGGGATGAGATGCGGGATACCCTTAGACTCGAGAACGATGATAGGGGCCGGCGGTTCGCAGCGCCCGTAGCCATGTCTTTAAAAGACAGGCCTGTTTATTACAGGCATAAAGTTATCGGACACGGCAGGTTTGGAAGTGTATCGGGGGTCATCAGGATGCGCGACGGCAAGTACTTTGCCGCGAAGACGTTCAGGCCACAAGTCCAGGGGACATACGGTGACCCTGAACCCTCGAAGAAAGACGGTAACACTGAACTCTGGTGGGTCTTAGAGTTACGACGAGCTTTCACGATCATGAAGGATAATTCCCACGTAAGTACCGTGGACGTCATGGGGATATTATTCGCTTCCACCGCTGCGCTAATCACAGTCCAACAGCCCAACCTGATGCGAGTATTTGATTTTCACGAGACACCGCTGCCGTACATG
This sequence comes from Nemania sp. NC0429, assembly GCA_022578495.1. Lineage (NCBI taxonomy): Eukaryota > Fungi > Ascomycota > Sordariomycetes > Xylariales > Xylariaceae > Nemania > Nemania sp. NC0429. The sequence goes on along the minus strand of MU392200.1, from coordinate 238,387 downwards.
ATGATGGATTATTATCCAGAGGGCAGCCTTGAGAATACTGGAATCCTTGACGATAAAGACATCATCACTGCCTTTGGACAGATATTAGACGCTTTACGCCATCTCCACGCAAAGGGGCTAATTCACGGTAATCTCAAGCCGGCGAACATCCTAGTCGAGACGAGGCCATTGTTCAAGGTCGTAGTCACCGATTTTGGCTTCCAGCCTCACATCACGCCCGCAGGTTTCTGGGACCATACTCTCCACATGTCCCAGCCAGTATACCAGGAAATATCTCGTGGGGGCAGCCCCAAGACCGACATGTGGCTTTTGGGTGTCATGATTTTAGATCTCATGGATCTACCCCCAAAACTCCCTCTGCCGGCCATTACACCACTGACCGATGTCGAAGCGCCTCAAGAATTTTGGCAGCGGTGGAACCACACTGACGAATTCGCACTCCAAGATAGGCTAGAGGAGGAGGAGGATGGCAGCTTCGCGAGGGTTCTCAAGGGCATATTTGAAACTGATACCGGAAAGAGATGGGATGCCGATAGATGTCTCCGCTACGGGTTCAAAAATGGGTTGTTTAGGAGGAGGATGGCCGACGGCCTCGTCGAGTGCGCAACAGACGAAGACGATCTCGTCCAGGCCATGCGGAGGGAAGATAGGACAAGGATGCTGACCGAGGCACCCCCGCGTAGGGGATCATGGGCGAGCTCCATCTCTGATACCAGTTCGATGTCTAGCAATACCTGACAGTCACGGTGGGAGCACACTATCTCCTGATCATGTTGAACAATGGTCATAACATATAGTGAAGATTTGAATTGCAGTTAAAGGCCGAGTCTTTTCTACATAAAAATTCAAAGTAGTACCGTAAAAGGACACATGAGACCTCGAACCCTCTGCAGTTACGTATTACATTTATAACCCGCGTATAAACTTATTCAATATGTCTAAGATCATTCGCAAATATCCACGAGGCCGGAAACGGGATCGTCGAGGAGGGCGGGGTACTCGCTTCCCGAGTATGTGTATACTCGTGTTTACTAGATAGGTACATTATTGCCGTGCCGCCGTCTCCGGATTGCTCGCCTGCTGGACCATCTCCTCACTTCCGGCAATGACCGGATACACAAGCAAACACAGGTAACGACAAGAGGAGCAATAGCAAGGGCGATCCCTCGAGCTCCATATGCCGCCTACCTAATCATCACCATAGCACATGATATTATACATGACATGGAGAGGCATCGTCATCTGTAAACCCATAAAAGGAAATATATGATGAATGAACTGAGCCGGCACAACCCGAGCGCCCCGGAAGATAATCCGGCCTCCGCCGTGCTCTCGTAACCATCCCACTAGGGTAGGGCAAAACAACGGGAAATACCTGTAGAAGCTAGGGCCACGATTTCTTTCTAGAGGCCTAGTGATGGGCGTATGCGTATGACGCGCGCCAATAGCCGCCCACGAGTTTGAGCTAGCTTTGCCTATCGGCGCCTGGTACGGGGCGTTTCAACTGATGAGAATCAAGAGATCCGAATTCGAAGCCCCTAGGTATTGATCTATTAAGACCATTCTTAGTCGAACATGAGTTTCCACGACCGATGTTAGTCGCTATAACGTTAGGGCTTGTCCTTGCGTATGACAAAAGTGTAGGAATGCTTATTTTGTCTCTATCTCTCTCTCTTCGTTGCGTGAACATCCGGAAATCCCGAATTGTCTGCGGGGATCTGAGAGGGGTCTATTTCGTATCGCCTATAGGTTATACAATATGATCCTTTCTTTCCCCTACACTACTTACTACTTATGCCTCGTATTACTGCTTGTGAACGTTTCCTACCTAGGTAGGTCGATAACGAAGGCAATTGAGTTGTTTCGGCCGATCTCAGTGTTTTCCCGTCTCGTTTTTCATCATGATTATCCCGTGAATGGGAGATCGACAATGATCTATTTCTCTTTCTCTCTCTGGTGAGAATAAATGTACGAAGTACGAAGTACCTACCTAGGATCAGAACCTCCGACGCCATCATCAGCAGGATGTAATGGGGAAGATCGCAGAAGCATGACATGCTTTCACCAAACATCGCATGGGTTTGCATGACAGGCTGGCAAATCCAATTGAAGGCTTGTTTCAACTTTCGAGACTACATTCTCTTACTGCTACGAAGTACTTATCGCCTATTTTGCAACAGATCACGGCACAGCCTGACAGCGCTCACCGTGATCGAGTGAAAGGGCGCACAGCAGCTGTGTTTCTGATGATACCCAGTCCATGTCCGTGTTCCTACGATTGGTAGCCGTCTATTGTCTCGGTTATTAATATCGCGAGCTGCAGGGCTCACATCTCGAGACGCTCAGCTCTTACCTAGGACTCGCATCTGCTACCTATTAACTTCCATAGTCTCAGCTCCCGTTTTAACCTTAAAGAATGAGTTTCTTATGTTCATAGTATACGTATCTAGAATACCTAGGTGACGTGATACCTATCAAAATTTTTAGAGTACTTACACCTTGCTATTAGTGTACAGTACGCACCCACATGGTCTGTCCTTGATTCGGAGATTCTGCAGCGTTAGCGTAGATACGACAGAAGTCTATTTAGGCATAACGCGGCTAGCGTCCTCGTACCTATCCACGCTAAGCCATCTAGGTGCTAGCCTTCTAGTGTCAAAACGGAAAGGTGTGATTGGGATCAGAAATGATTCGCTGACGGAGGATGTATAGACGACGCTAAGCTGTCAACCCTGTCTTCTGGAAATGCTGTTGCCTCACCCGAAACCTTCCTTTTCTCTCCTCTCCTCCTCTCTGTTCGGAGTTCTGTCTTACCTCTCATCGTCGCATCATCTGCCTCAATTGCCTCTGCCCCTATCGTTTATCACATAAATAGTTGCGGCACTTAGATAGAGACACTGTTCTGCACCCTATATCGAAGTACGAAGTACATACAGTTCTGGTGTGACCCAGGACAGAGACACGACATTACTAGGGCCGACTCCGCCACGATAGGGACTAAGTTAGGTACATTGATACTGTGTAGTGTAGGTACGAAATACCTCCTTCGTAATAACTGCGCATTGCATTAGTCTCGCTGGGTTCTCTCGCTCCGAGTTGTCTGTCTTGTCTGTCTCACTTCGTACTGGGCACTGCGCTGCGAGACGCTGCAAGACACTGCATGCACCCACTGCCTCCTCTGCCTCTCTCACTGCCTCTACTTTCTTACAACTCCATTGTCACCCGTTCTGCGACGCCCATTCATTATTCATCATCCATCCTATCCATCCATTCAGTCGCTACGAAGCCGTCCGCTTCTTTTTTTTATTCCTCTGCTCGCTCCGCCCACACCTGATCTCAGCTTGTCTTGATTGGTCTCTGGCTCCTTCTCTCTGCTCGCTTTTTTTCTCTCTCTTTCTCGCTCTCTTGCTCTCTCTTTCTCCTTGCCTAAGTATCCATCCATCTTGCATCTGTCTCTGTCTTGATCTTCTTTGGCCGCCCGCGTCTCGCCTCCAAACACTCACAGCCCACTTGAAACATCCAATTGTCCTTGTGCCCTCGCTCACTGGCACTCGAGAGCCATTCCTGCGAGCAGGGTCCACTCCCCCAAACAAAGGTACGCTTCTTTGGTCTCCGTTTGTTCAGCCACGCTGCGGCCCTATGTGACTCTGCATCTGCAGACCATCCTTTCCTCGTCTCACCATCTGGCCTCACAGCCTGGGCCTCAAACCGTCCTGCCCACACCTCACAGTCGAGTCGAGTCGAGTCAAGTCAAGCCAACCCAGGTCAATGGCCCTCTGAAACCCATCATCTGTGTGCTCATGTTCGTACTCGTGCTCGTGCTCATGTTACTTGCTGCTCATGTCACTGCTTCTGTCACTGCACATGTTACTGCTACACATGCCCATTCCCTCATCGCCCTCGTTGCCTTCCTTTATCTCTTCCTGCTATTCGGCATCAGTTGTGCTATGCTAACACAATGTCCTTCATCAGGCAACGTTCTGTGTTGACAGTACGGCAACAAAAGCGTCAGTTCACAATGTCGGGCAATCCTACCAACTCCTCCTCGATACCCGACCCCCCGCCGACGACAAGTTCGACGACCACGACGACCGCGAGCGTATCATCTCCCTCGTCTTCGTCTCAAACTACCACCACTCCCTCCCCTCCACCACCGCCGCCTCCGCCGCCTACAACGTCGAGTGAGAGTTCCACATCAACATCCGCAACGCCCACACCCACTACGACCTCGTCGCCAACACCAACACCAACTACCACTTCCTCGACTCCTCCCCCAAGTTCCTCCAGCAGCGAGTCTTCTTCGAGCGACACCTCGAGCCAATCCTCGTCTTCGACGACCACTACCACGTCATCTTCAGCTCCGCCGTCTTCCACCCCATCGTCGAGCCCTTCCCAAAGCGGCTCTACACAGACAGAAACCGTCACCTCATTCGCCAGCCCTTCGACCACGCCTACCGGCAACTCACAGTCTGGATCTCCGGCCTTGAACTCGGGAGGTGGTGGCCCGTCGACTGGTCTGAGCCAACAGGGCACAATCGCCGTCGCTGTTGTTGTCCCTATCGTCGGTGTAGCTTTGATCGTCCTGGCCGGTCTGTTTTTCTGGAGAAGGCGTAAACAGCGCAGAGATGCCGAGGAGGAAAGAAGGAAAGAAGTGGAAGACTATTCCTACAACCCCAACAATGACCCAACCCTTCCAAATGTGGGCGGGGCGGGTGCATATGAGATGAAGGAGGATACGTCTTCCGGTTATCGCGGTTGGGGTTCAACCACACTTGCGGGCTCTACGGGACGCAAGGCTTCAACTACCATGTCTGGTGGTGGTGGCGCAGGTGCGGCTTTCTCCGATGGAATCCCCGCGGCGCGAGGGGAATTTTCTGACAACAGATCAGGCGAACCCTTGATGAGCGATGGATCCCGTTCGCCCGAAGGCGAGATCCTGGGTGCCATGGGGCCTTCTTCGGCAGACAATCGTGGCGCGAATGTTCACCGGGGTCCCTCGAACGCCTCGTCTTCGTACAGCGCAACGGGAAGATCGGATGGTTCTGGTGATAATGTGGCCTACGGTGGTGCCGGTTATTACGAACAATATGGTACTAGCAATCCCTACAGCGATCCATACACCGATAACCCGAATGGCCCGGTTCAGCCCGTGATCCGAGACAACCCAGCTCGACGAAACACGCGGATTGAGAGCCCGTCTCACTACCCTCAACAAAGTGCTGGCATCTCTCAGAATTTTTAATCGCGATATGGACTGTGACTCAGGATCTTGGAATAAGAAGAGGGGGGGAAACGGAGGTTGAAAACCGGTGAAGAAAAATAAAATAAACCACCAACAGGCACGCTTTTGCGTCTTGCCTCATACTGATACCCAATTTTCAACTGCACACTATTCACGCCATGACGGCAGAGCAGCGCAACAAGCGCCTAGACCTTTTTTTACACTTCTACAATGCTTGCGATCACCGCCGCGACCATTTATGGTCCATGCAGACTATAGCGCTACAACCACACTGACACCGAAGTTGGACACGAGTTTGACGACATGGACGTTTGTCTCCAAGCACCAATACATATTCGGTCCACATAGTCATGCCGCCGCGATATATGTTGGGTGACTCATGATTACGGGCAGCGTTGGACGGGATGAATTCCACCCCTTTACGCCCTCATTTACACCATACCATCTGATTTTTTATCGCTGCTACTACATACAGTAATCTTTTCCGACTTGCTTTTCTGTTTTTTATCCTGGAAAAATGGGTGGAAGATGGGTATCTTAGGGAGGGAGGAAGAGGGGGGAAGTATACAGGATTTGAGGTGTGGGAAGATACCTGTATATGGGAGAGGTTGGACGCGGCGACATATCGAAATAAGCTATGTGGTGGTATCTAGCGGCGATTTGAATATAACGGCGATAGGTAGCATGTTCGATCGATATATATATAGTACCTACCTACCTACCTGCTTGGATAATCTACTTGTACATAGACCGCAATACAGAGCTTTTCTTACACTTGACGATTCACGAATCCGCGAGACGAACGGCGCGCCTTCTATGTATGTCTAGGCGAAAGGGGAGCTGGATTCTCTGGAATCTCGAAATTTCCATGCGTAATTACGATCTCACTGTTGAAATGATTCACTTCGGACTCCTTCAAGTCTCTTTACAATTCGCTGCCCTAAAGCGGGTTGTATATCTATATACATCTAAATATCTACGTACGTACATGTCCACGCATGCATGCAGTTTAGATCAGTCCAATATATCGGAGCACCGGAGATCACATCGACGGATCCCGGTCGATAAAAATATTTTGCGAACACCATGGCTCCCCCTCCTCCCCGAGAAAACCCGCTCGTCGGGTTTCGATTCTGAGGGGTGGTGGCGGCCGCCACTTGGGGCGAAGTCTCTACTCCCCTCTGGGTATGTATGTGATCGAGAGGGGTCGAGAATATAAAGATGTGTCCGGGTTTTCCCCCTTCTTTAATCCGGTTTTGCTCCTGCAGGGACCGGATGAGTGACCAACTGACTGACCGACCGCGTTGGCTGAGTTGAGGCGAAACAACATGCCCAGCATCTCACGGACGAGGCATATTATTTGACGACTGCATCGAGGGGGCTCCTTATCTAGCCTAGGTATATCCATCATGTCCGATTTCCCCGTAGCTTCCAGCTCGTCTACCCGGAGACGAGGCCGGGAAACCCTGTTCTGCGGCGGGCATATAACCTCCCCAATGGAGATGTACCCTACCTGATGTCTTCTTTTAAGACGTCGATGTGCGATGTCGCATACCCCAAGGTAGCGAGAGCGAGCTACTATGATACCATGAAAAGGGAAGTTTCATAGCTTTGCCTTGATAGCACGCGCTTCAGGTGTCAAGCTCGTCGACCCATCCCCGTATCCCTCGCTGAGCACGACGCGCGGCCACCAATACTCGCATTCGGCCATCTCGCGTGCCGTCAGTGCGATCCTTTGCACGGGCGTACCGCGGCTGCCCGTGCCGCGAGCGCCCATCCGCTCGTCATTACCCTCGCCAAACAGCGCCAGGCGACCAGCGTTGGCGTTGCGGGCGTTTGAGCCAAACGGACTTGTATAACGGGGCCACGTGAAGTTGGCCTTGGCACCCGAGTGAGATAGGCTTGGGTTCCCTGTCGCCGCAAACCGCGTCCACGCACCCGTCATGGCGTCCGCGGTTGCGATGAGGCCAGGATAGCTCCCGATGACGCTCATATCGTGTGTGACGATGGGCGTCTCGTCTGCATGGTCCGCTGCGCCGAAGGCTGCCGACAGCGAAGCGAAGTGGTAGAGGTATACGGGAGCAGCACCGCTAGCAGTCGAAGCAAGGGTCGCGGTCTGCAAGACGGGACAGATGTAGGCATAATGCGCATAAGCATCGTCAAGCCGCCAGAATTCGGTACCAAAACTCCTAGATTCCTTCGCATTGTCATACAGTGCCTTGCCTTCCGTGGTGCTAGGGGCTGGGTAGAGATCCTCGAGTTTGTCGACATCCGTATCGTTGAGCATTGGAACAATGGACACCATAAGGTCGCGTAGGGCGGTCGGATTATCCATGTGCTGTGGGACAAAACCGGCGCCTTCATTGGTATTGAAGCCTGTTAGTATTGGGATCCTAAGCACGTTGCCCTTCTGCCAAGAGTTGATCGGGAGGTCGGGGATCACGCCTCCCGGGCCATCGATGACAGGCTGGAAGGGCCAGCGCAGAGTGCGAGACCATGAATCCCACATCTGTTGTCCTGCAGAAGCGACCGTAGAGTACGATAGATCACGCAACTTGTCAAAAAGTTCGTCGTCAGATACCCCATCGATACCGCACCGCCGCAAAAATTCGTGGAATTGTTGCTCGTGTAGAGGATGGTCTGGGACAAACACCGCACGAGCAGTTGCGCCGCCAGATTCAATTATCGCCTTTTGAAAGGGGGGATGCCCAGTGATAAGTTTGTTCGCCGGCGAGTAGGATATCAAGTGGTGTCCGATCTGCACAAATCTTGTTAGCTGCGGATGCTTGGTAATTACCCTGACACCACTACAGTGGTAGTCCTGGGCAACGGATTAATGGCGCGTCTTACTGAATGAGAACCGGCACTCAACCCCATTATTGTGACATTGTCAGGGTCACCACCAATATCAGGCAGATTTGCCCTTGCCCACTCGAAAAAGAACTGCTGGTCCTTCAACCCCAGATTCAATAGGCCATGCTTAGCCGTGACGGCGCTGGGCAAGAACCCAAAAGGACCGACACGATAATTAAAGCTCAGACCAACGATAGGTGAATCCGCAAAAGCGACAAAGCTTGCCATGTCCCTTTCCTTGCCGGCTCCCAGATTGAAACCCCCACCGTGCACATACAGCACGACTGGCAACTTCTTGCTATCGACGCCGAGTCGCTGCTCCTCAGCGGCAATTGACGCCGCATCATCGCCAAAGTGTGGACGGTATATGTTCGCGTTCAGGCAATTCTCGCTATGTCCAGAGGCACTCGGTTTCCCCTGTGGGCAGATATCCCCGTCCTTTAGGGCGTGATAGAGGGTACCCGACTTGGCCTTGCTCTTGAGAGCCTGGGGCGGTTGGAAGCGGTTCTTCCCTGCGGTAGACTCGGCGTACGGAATACCCAGGAAAACCTGGACGGCGCGTGGTGAAGAAGCGCTAGGGCCGACGACTTGGCCCATGTAGTTGCCCTGGGCTAAAGAGATGTTGCATGTCTTCTGCGCCATCGAGTCAGCTTTCCGATCACAATGAGATGGTAGGTTGTAGACGGTGAGGTTTCAGTAGCGACAGGCAGTGGTTGAGAAGGGATGTGAAGCAAAATTGGAGAAATGGTTAGTGTCGCCAGCGAGAGCGGCAGAATTGATTGAGAAATCGTCGGCAGTTCGATTGTGACTTATCGGCAATTCGTTCCGCAGCGCGTTACCCTGCAGGGCTTACTGGCCAACGACAATAGCGAGACGATAATGGAGTCGCTAGAGCTCCAAATGCAGTCGTTTAGGGGCAACACATCTATCGATTAAACAATCAAACAATCAAATAAATAAGTCGTACCTTGAAGAGAGTGTCAAACCCATCTACCGAATGACGGCTCAGCAATGTGGAGAGCAAGATGATGGTCACCGTGCCGAAGACAACGGCACCGCACAGAGCCCAGCGCACTCGCCGCTGTCTGAACCTGGACACCGGAGCTCCCGGCTGCGGCAGCCTCTGGTACGATGGCTCGGATCCAAACAACATGTCGGGGGATTTCTTGGCGTCCGGGTCAGTGTCTTCGGTGCTGCTGCCGCCACCGCCGGTGGTGTCGTTGTCTTTCGTCGTGGTCGCGGGGCCTCGACGACCACGAGAGAGGAAGAGGACTCGCGCCGGCCATGATGGCAGCTTGGGGGTCGGCGCATCCTGCATGCCGACTTGTCCGTAATAGGATACTGGACTTGAGTAAGACTTCTTGGCGCTGGAGGACGTCTTGGCAAGGCGCCTCTTTGTCCTGGGCGATGCTCAAGAGTCTAGAAGGGGGCCGAGAAGCTTGGCGTTCAACTCTTGTTTGCTAGCGTAGCATAGATCTCCTGGCTAGTGCAGATATGTCAGATGAGATATATATCTCTTGGCTTCAGAGATATAATCCGTGCTTCGTAGTGTACGAGACTTTTTCTTCCTGTTTTTTTTCTCTCAATCGAAACACCAGCGATCCGTTCGTACCTCTCCACCTGTGTGTAATGGGCCAGGGCCTCTTCTTCTTTTTCGTCTTCTTTTTCTCTTCGTCCTCTCCCTCTCTCTCTTCCTGACTATACGTTTGTCAAGTCGATCTTATAGCGATAAATGCTCATTGAGCAGACCAGGCCGGTTCTTAGATGGTTGATTGATCAATAAGAAAGAGAGAGGGGGGGAGAGAAAGAAAGAGACGGTATTGTCATGTATTTGGGATAATGAATGGCTTAGTCCATCCCCAGAAAGAGCACGAACATAGACAACCGCCGGGGGGAGGGAGAGAGACAAGCTGTAGTCATATTATGGTGCCGGCTCGCGCTCTGCTCTTGTTATTTATTTAAGTTTGGACCAGTCAAGGGCTAAGTACCCCGACTGATGACAATGTGACGAAGCGAGGGGCCCTGCATTTGTAACAGGTTTTTCCACCGGCGAGCACTCAGGTAGGTACTACCTACTAAACCTAGCTCTGCCCTTAGGCCTTAGGGAGTCTGCCAACTCGTAGGGCCGTGGTGTACGTGGTGTACATGCATGGATGTTAGTACGGTAGTGTACGGCGTGCATGTATGCTGTGGGTTAAAACCAGGCCGACGGAACCCAACCGCACATGCTATCGGATACCTTAGGTAGTACGAAGTACAAGATGGTACTTCGTGCACTACATGCCCCATAGTCTTATACCTTAAATATACTAATAATGCCATGTTGACTGCAGCCTCGCCGCTAGGTTACCCCGAACAGTACAGCGCCGAACTGCTTAAGGTGCTATCGTGCTATCTACGTGTAATTACGAGCACTTGGCTGCAGAATCCTTGATGGGTAGGTGGTAGGCGGCTGTGGTGTGTGCCTGAGATGATAGATGATGGGAGATATTCTGTCAGCTACTAACATCGCTCTCTATCACCCAAGTACCTAGGTGCTCCTATGGTCTTGTCTTTACCTTACGTCCCTACGTCTTCCAGGTCCTGCAAAAGTGTAGATAGGAATTCCGAATTCATACTTAGTAGGTATGATACAATATTGGTAAGTCAGTAACCGTCTTAGTCTTGTGCCTTACAGTACATCAACAGTAACTCTAGGTAGGTATTGTACGCTAAAGTGCACTAGCGTAATCCTGCTGCCAGAGTCCCCTGGCCCAGACCACGTTTCGGCTACCTAGACCCAGCTGCGCTGCTGCTGCTGTGCTACCTTGGACAGACGCCAACTTAGTCTATGTATCATGCAAGATAACGTTCTCCCTTACATGTAGGTAGGTCCCTTATATGTAGGCAGCTACCATTGAAGGTATGAAAAAGGTGGCTGTTAAGAAGTTGTTATAGATGTCTGTTACAGCTAAGCCTTAGACAACAAGTAAGACCTTTCCAAACCCTTACTTAGCCACTCACAGCAGAAAGCAGGTGGTACACATCACATCATCTCTATAAAACGTGAAACAACGTCTATATTTCAGGACCGAGGGAGACGAAACATCGTCTTGTTGTTTACTTGAGGCCTCACTTTGCTCAGAGATAACAGTCCCCAACTCTCGCATACATACTTAGAGACGTAGCGTAGTACAGGTGGCTGAGTTCACCCCATAGGGATACCTTACCCACCCAATCAATATTCGGCAATATTTGGAAGAGCACATAAAATCGCGCCATCTCCCCTAATTGGGAAGCGTACTTTGTGCTTTGCCAGTCTTGACAGGTCTCTTAAATCTCACTTGGGCACACATCATGTCGACAGCTTTGTAACGTAGTAATCAGCCAACTTTTTTTTTTCTCTCTCTCCAGAGGTGCTGGTTTACCCAGTAAGGTTATCCCGCTTAGACCAACCAGTATGATCCTACCACTCCTGACCTGTGAAGCTATCGTCAATGTTTCGACTGAAGCGGTCATGAGGCGTATGACGGTCGAGATTGTCGCCGATCCGTGGACAAAAGTACACCGTCCAATAGTCCGGGTCCTGTCCCCCCACGTGCAGATAAGTTCCCAGCAGAGTAGGCAGGCAGCAGTAGTATAGCGCAGTATAGGTAGGTAAATAGGTAATCCGAAGTAGGTATACGAAGTACTGACACTAGACTAGACATTGCCGACTGAACATGACCATTGAAAAGATGACCCTGCTCCGCTCCTATTTCTTACTCGTCGACAGCTAGATTACCTGCTTCTGTGGAACGTTAAAAGGCTTCTTCTCGGCCTGAGGCGGCGGATGCACAGGGTGGTATAAAGCTGCCGTCTCCACAGTAGCAAAGCCAGCCACAATGGAGAAGGCAGCATCGAAAGCATCGCTCGTCTCGGCGTTTGCTAAGTTTGCTATTCCCTAAGCGGTCCTCCCGGGAATATCTATCGTCTGCTGTCCAACGTCTCTCTCGAGTGGCGTACAGGGGGGTGGTCAATATTGATCTTTAACCGAGGATGACAAACATGCTTTACCCCGAACGTTGTCATGTCGCGAGTAGAGTTCGCGGGTCACCCAACATTGAGTTCAAGGAAAGGAGGGATTATCCCTTCGCGGCATCGGCCTACATCTAGTCCGTGGGTTCGTTCGGTAAAGTACTATAGGTTTCGAGCGAATCGCCAGCACTCCGGCTTTTCCATGAAGAAAAGCCGCTTGATGTAAACATTACTTCCTCATGAACAAGGCCGTCTCACACTGCTACGATAAGCTAAATGATAGATAGGCATTAGAAAAATATGCAGAGCCGAGGCGACCGTCTCCATGTGTGCCACCTACCAAGATAATTAGCCACGCCCTACAGCAATTCGATATGAAGCCGAAAAGTTGTGATATCAGCTGGCTACTTGGTTGTTTTATTTGCGCGGTGATCACCCATGCAACAGGGCGTGATCGGCTCCCATTCCGTCGCGCCCCGTCAATTTCTCGGCTGGGTAAATGATGTCAAGGATCTGCAACTAAAGATTGGCAGTAGATACTTGATAGATGCAGCATATTATAGGTACCCGTAGGCATGTCGTTTTTGACATGTGCGATCAGACGTATGGATCAGTGTAGTAGCACAGCATGGCTGGGCAGGCCAAGTGTTTTTCCTTCTGCTACGTTTCGCTAGAATTCTAGGGTTGGCCTAGATAAACATCTTGATGTTGTCAAGAAAATGAGTGTACTAAAGCTAGAATGGGATTCGAGAAGCAAATACATGCTGCTACATTCTTCGATAGCGTTGACACCTCTTTTTAAATCACCTAATTGAGTGCTATTTATTATCCGCTACATTCGTGTTTGGATGAGGACATGAAATTGACAACTTCTTATACGTACGGGTAGAGGCTCAGGAATAAGTTGTGGGTACAAAGTACACTCTACGACAAAGCGTTGACGCTATTGGTCAAAGCACCCCTGCATTAAATCACCTAACCGTCGTCAGCACCAGCGTCACACTTGAGAACTTGAAGATATGTAGGCATTTGGCAAAAGCTGCCACTACCTACCGTACTACCACCGCCACCATCACCACCATAGCTTCTACACAGCGCCGAGGCCATAAGGTCCCACCCGAACATAACCGCCGTCTGATTCCTCATCATCAGACCAAAAGAAAAGGGAAAGAAAAAGAGGACAGAGGAAGGATATCACACATGATGATGCTATCGTCCATACCCACAAGACCACTGGCCCTCGCCCTCGAGGCGCTATGCCTATCCCTCCTCCTCCTCACGACGCCAGCCTCGGCCGCAACCGTGACCTTCAGCGTGCCGCCGTCGCCGCAGATCCCGAACCCCGCCGCCCTGCCGCCCTCGACGCACGCCACGCTGACGGCCCTCGGCGCCGCCTACGCGGCCCCCCTGACCGCGGACAACGCCTTCGTCTTCCGCAACGTGACGCCCGGGTCGTACCTGGCCGACGTGCACTGCGCCACGCACGGCTTCGCGCCGCTCCGGGTCGACGTCGTCTCCGTCACGGAGGCGGGGAGGAAGAAGAAGAGGACCGATGGAGGAGAAGACGACGAGGGCGTGAGCCTGAGGGTCTGGGAGACCTTCCGCGGGAACGACTGGGAGAACAAGGGCGAGGAGATCCGGCCCGACGTCGTGGGCGGCGCGTTCCCGGTCAAGGTCCTGGGGTCCAAGATTTATTATACGGAGCGTAGTTCATGTGAGACGTCCCCTCCCCCTTTTCCGGCCCCTCTCTCCCTCCCTCCTGCTCTTCTTTTTCTTCGCACGTCTTGCCGAGCGAACAGATGCTAAACTAGCCCCCTTAACCGTACACAGTCAATGTCCTCAGCATCCTCAAGAACCCCATGATCCTCATGGGTCTGGTCAGTTTGGCCCTCTTCGTCGGCATGCCCAAGCTCGTCGAGAACAGTACGTTTGATTCCCCCCTCTCCTCCCTCTCCCTTCCCCACCCCGACATCTCCGCTCCGCTCCTTCGATCCGATTTCCATAGATCGCCTCACTGGCGCCATAGTTCTTCCTATAGGAAGTACTCTAGGAAGGATACTTACTAACCGTGTTCTCTCTTTTCCCTCCAAACAGTGGACCCCGAGATGCGCGCCGAGTTCGAGGAGCAGTCCAAGAAGAACCCGATGAACAGCCTCATGTCGGGCCCGCAGTCCGGCGGCGGCCCCATGGGCAATTTCGACATGGCGGGGTTCCTGGCCGGCCAGGGCAGCGGCAGCGGCGGCGGCAAGGAGCAGTCGGCGACGACGAATTCCGGAAACGGGGGGAAGAAGGGCGGCAAGAGGTGAGGAGGGTTCGTCACCGAGACGTATGTATACAAACAAAGTGTGAAGATTAACGAATATGATCTACGCCGTCTCGCGTACTTATTTATGAATATACTACACTACGGACTTGGGGGGTAATATTCCCCAGTAAACTTACAAATCCCTGGGTGGCTACAGAGGATCATCTTAGCCGCCGTTGAAGATCCTCATGATAGGAGGAGCTTATTGCCTTTCCCCGGTCTACATAGATCTCAGTAAACATCGTGTCAGCGCCACCGGGGGCCTCAGTTCTCAATTGCTTCCATTACAGACTCACCTGGCACCCTTTTCAAGAATGTGGTCGGTTTATTACAGGATCTCGAAACACATCCGAGTGGCGGGAAAAGGTGTGACGTGTCCGTCTCTTCGTGGCCCGTAATATCGTTTTGCGCAGTCATTGATTGTATCTCTCGATTTTACATATCTATTACATATATAACTGTAACCGATCTCTCCTATCCACCCACCCACAGCAACTGCTCCCGGAATCTCTCCACGACGATTAAAACCGAAGCGAGCGAGCCAAGCTCGCAAATATGACGATTACCCTACCAATGCCCATGAAAAAAACACAAGGGAGTGAGGGAAAGAAATGTTTCGTGTGTTAGATAGATACGTGGTAACTATACGCACGCATATTATACAGATAGATATGAAGGTAAGAGAAATAGACAGAAATTTTACACAACCTCGTTAACTCCAGATAGGAGCCTCGGAACCTTTCTCGAGCCAGGGGTACGTTTTAATTATGCCTCGCACATTCGAGACGATGGGGTCCATCCAATAAGCGCAAAGCCAATTCAAATCTAGAGGGCTGAACGAACATTTTTCAAAATCATCGGACCATTGTTCATTGCGTGCAATTTAATAGGTATGATATGGTGCGTAGGAGGAGGGGGTGTATGCTGTAATTCGGTGCTCCCGTCTCGTCTCGTCTCTCGCCACCCCTATTTGTATCTGTGGCAACAACAACAACAACAGCTACAACAACGAGCACAACTAGGTAAGTACCAGCCACAGCCTCTCCTAGGGCCCCGATACTCGCCATATAGACCCGAAGACTCACAATCCGTATGCCAAGACCATCCTTCTGCTTGCAAATGCGTCGGCTCCATCGCCTACGTCGCGACACTTGGTTCGTGACTTTCCTAGTTGTTGGTGTTTATCTTCACGTTCCCTAGAAATCGCCGCCATCGAAGTCACCGCCATCATTGCCGTCGTTGTAACCATCGGCATACGCCTCCTGCTGGTTGTCATCAATGGCATCGGCAATCAGCGCACCACCGATGAGACCGGCGCCAAGACCGAGCGCGGCTCCACCGGCTGCTCCGATGCCGCCGCCGGACTTCCGAGGGGGCTGGCCGTAGCCGCCACCGTACGGCTGTTGTCCATACCCGCCACCATAGGGCCCTTGTTGCCCGTAAGCCTGCCCATAGGCTCCCGGGGGAGGTTGACCGTACCCTCCGCCGCCGCCGCCGCCGTAGTAGCCTTGCTGCGATGGGGGAGGCCCGTATCCGTATCCCTGTTGCGGCGAATGGCTCGAATGGCTCGAGTATCCGCTGTGCTGGCTACTGAAGGAGTCGTGCTGCTTGTTCTTGCTGCCGCCGAAGAACTTGCCCAAGAGACCCTTCGCCTTCTCACCGCCGCTGCCGCCGCCGCCCGATGAGCGCGGCGGCAACTGTTCGGGGAAAGAGTTGTGACCGCTTCCACCACCGCCGCCCAGGTAAGATGCAGCAGCGCCCCCGCCAAAGCCCGTGCCCCGGGAGCGCGCATTCTCCTCCTCCTGAAGCTGGCGCGCAAGACGAGCATCCGCATCTTCGTCATGTTGCGACCCCGGTACGCTGCCTCCATGGCCGTGCGAGGAAGAGGTGTCGCTCGTGAAGGGGTTCGTCTTGCTATCGTTGTAGTTGCCGCTCCCGTGGCTGGGGGCGTAGCCGGGTGGGGGACCGGCGGGCACCTCGGCATTCGGATCTACAGCCGGGGCCGTGGGCTTCTCCCATTGCGACTTCTTGGTGTATGTATTGACGTAGAACCTGGAGGCCGAGTGTGTTAGTTGGCTGCGGTAGTGGGGGATGGGGAAGAGGCGGGGATGCCCTCGTATGATATGCGACCGCGAGGGCGCCGAAGAGGACGCGATTAGGAGATGTCGGAAAGGGGAGGGAGAACTTGCCATTCGCTGTACTGAGCGTTCCAGCGCGCAATCCAGCCCTCCGGGACTTTTGGCGGCGGAGGGCCCTGAGGAGCATCGAAATCTGCCATATGTGGTGATTGGAGCGACACCGGTGTCTATGCTCTCTGCGTAGGATAGAAGAGGTGTGGAAGGGGAGAGCGCAAGTATTCGTGTGCCGGCGGAGCAAGCGGGCTTATGTGTAGGTGAAAGACGGCGAGATGAAGATGGGTTGGATTAGTAGTAAGAATAGGTACAAAGGTCAAAGTACAAGTAGATAGTGGGGGAGGTTGCAGGTGGGGTCTAAAGATGCGATGCTGTGTAAGGAGAAGGAGGGGTTGACGGCAGGTACTACCACATGTACTATTATTATCGGTGCTATAAATACCAAGCCAATAGGTGTTTGCGTTGGAACCTGGTACAGTTGAGACAAAGGTAGGAGGTCATGTACTTATTGTTTGGGGGCATGCAATGTTGTAGTGGGTGTGGATGTTCAAATGGTCAAATGGCCAAATAAGACATCTGGCTTTTAAATATTACGATCGAAGCATCAACATGAAATTGCCTCAACGACGAAGACCGAATGCGAAGGTTCCAGATCTAGATCCAGATAGGACAGGGTGGCGTCTGAGGAATCTCTAAATGCAGTAATAGGTGTAATGGATGGGAAGTCGGGGACAAGTTTGGGGCTGACGGCATAGCCCCAATTCCACGCACCTGAGGGGGCGGCCTGAGCAGACCAGTACTTACCTACCTTACACCCGGTGAGCATTGATTCAGCTATTTGTGCCAGCTGTATCCGAGTTGCCCGCCTGTATGTCGAAGCTTCGCCGGCTGTCCGGAGCTGTCTGCTCTGTCGGTCTTACGGTAACTGAGGCCTCCTGTAAACGTACACCCACAGTCCCGGTTGGGTGGCTGAGACTTGAGACCCGAGACTTGAGACCTCGGGATCATAAACTCGCGACTCAAATTTGTAATTTTCCTCGGCACACGCTGGGTATTACACACTATATTTACCTACCCGTGATAATTATTTGCACGCAGATATTGCAGATGAGTCTATGACACGATAAAGCCGCGTCACATTCGGTATGATGTACCTGCCTACTCGGTACTTGTACCTACATACCTACATGTATCATGTATGTACGTGTCCAGGCGGCCCCCATATGCATGTGCATACAAGGTTGGATGGTCGTCGTCCCATGGGGCTTTGCGTTTGCCACCCGAAATCCAGGTGTCAACGTCTATCAGCCGCTAAAGGGGGCTATCGGGGGCGAGCTTACGTACATGCCTCAAGTACATAGCGTTGCGTCAGTAAGAGCGTGTGAATCGCATTTGCGATTTCCCTCAAGCGACCCTGGTACCTATCCGTACGAAGTACCTACTTGAGTCGACGTACTACCTAACCCATATAAGTGCATCTCCAGTGCTATTTCGGCTGACCAGAATACCTAGGTACATACAAGATTATCACGTAGGTGGGTAGTCAGGCGGGTGAAAAGTTTAAGTAGAATTCAAGGTAGGTACCAAGCATATAAAGCTAGAAACTACCTACCTACGTACCTAAGGTACTGAGAGGTATTCTCTTAAAACACGACGTTGGAAAAACCTCCAAAAATAAAAATAGGGAAGGAAAGAAAAGAAAAGGGGGGTTGGGGTGGTGGGTATGATGCAGATACAGGTTTCGTGAAGGTGTTTTAACTTTTCCCGCAATGCCAAGAGACCGTCGTCAAAACCGGCCTACCATTTCCCGTAGGTACCAAGGTAGCGAGAGCGGAGTGGTGGTCTCCAAGGCGCTCTTACTCTCCTCACTAGGCATGCTTGCCATCATACCTTATCATCCAGTGATGCGGGTCCCAGAGGTCGAGGTTGCCTTGAAAGCCCTTTCTCGATGCTCGGGTGCGGGTGATGGTATCTAGACGCCGACTCCGGCCCCCGCCCGGCCCCGAACCTAACTCCAGAACCCTGGTCACCGTTTCGGGGGCTCGGACCAAGTGTTTTGATTTCGTCTCCGCCCCGGCCGGTGCGTTCCAATTTCCCGCGTCTGCCTTTTTTTTTTTCATTCGAAGCGGACGCGTACGTCGGGCCGATCTGTCGTAGTCACTTGGCTGGGCGTCGGGCAGTTGTGTTGATGCTGCTGCTGCTGCTGCTGTTGTTTTCGGCCTGCTCCTTCTCCCCCTCGGACGTCCCCGGCAGGCCTTGGTATCGCGTAGTGAGCCGCGGAAACCTCATACCGCTGCGGTGGTCGGTGCCGCCGTCATATCTCGCTGGAGAAAAGATCCGAGTCTCCCGCGCGTACGTCTCCGTGAATTTCTGACTGCGTCGAAGGGGATAGTTGCTGGTCTGCACCACTGGTCCGCGATCTACTGCCTCGTCATCGTTGAGAACACTAGATATCGATATCGACACTCTTGGATCGTGGGGTGCCGGGGCTGGCTTCTTTTCCGCCACGCTTGAGCTCGCACGTTGCGCCTGGGTCTGGACCTGGGTCTGCTTCTGGGTCTGTGTCTGGGTCTGTGTCCGGGTCTGTGTCTGTGTCTGGGTCTGTGTTTGGGTCTGGGTTTGGGTATGCTTCTGGGTCTCTATCTGGGTCTGGGTCTGGGTCTGGGTCTGGGTCTGCTGCCGTCGGTCTGAGCGATATCTGTGGTCTATGCAGAGCCATTCGCCACACTCCACATCCTGCTCGACCACGGTGTCGTCCTCCGTGCTGTAATACTCTGGGACTAGTAGAGTGGAGGAGGTCGTGTCAGTAGCTGAATGGCAAAATTTGCAGGTCCTGTTGCTGGACAAGGAAAGAGAGGAGAAGCAGCTTAGAATGTACTACTAGGAAAAGGTTTCTGGTAAGATGAAGAGGGAAAAAGGAATATCATCTTCGTGATCACCACACATACCAATGTCATTCCAGCCGTCGTCGTCGTCGTCGTCGTCGTCGTCATCTTCGTCGTCTTCGTCGTCTTCGTCGTCGATGTTGTCGGTGTCGTCGATGTCATCGATGTCGCCGCCACCACTATCGTCCTCAAACGATAGTTTTTCAATCTGGTATACAAGATTCTTGTCCACACTTTTTCCTTTCGCGGCATCTGTCTTGGATATCTTCATCGCGCTGCCCGAGGGCAGCACCGCACGGAGTTTGTCCCAACTCATTTTGGAAACTGATCCTTGGCAGGAATGGCGTGTTGTGTTGTGGTAAATACTGGGATCAGAGGGAGGAGAGAGGAGAGGATAGATAAGAGAGAACAAGGAGGAGGTGAAACCGCCGACAAAAGATGGTATGGTTTAGAATGGGCAAGGAATTTCGAGCCATTACGCCGTGGCCTGAGGTGTCTTTTTCACATATTTGAATTTCAAGTCGCCATCTGCTTTACTTTGCACCAAAGAGATCTGATGAATCTTGATGGCGAGTAACTTTTGTTTTGAATGCATACCTCATGTGACAAGACAAGTTCATATAACTCCTGACACAAAAGCTTGTGAAAAGTTAACGCTATGATAGTTTGTGTATATTATGACTGTGAACATACAAGATGCGATGAACCTATCTTGTGTGCTAACTTATTCATGTTGGGTCGCATGAGTACCAGTCTGGCAATACCACCGGCATGGTGGTAATCCAGAGAAGCGCCTGACTCCTTATCCCAAATCCAGCTCCTTGAAATGCTTTATCAAAGGGAGGCAAAGGAAGACACCAGTGCCTCTCATACCATATCCCTATCGTATCTCCTATCTTCAAATAGCTTGGCGGCCTCGATGCAGTATGTGGCGCGCTCGAGTCTTCGCTCGCTGGCATAACAGACAAGAACACCATCCAGGATACCTGAGAGAATACCCTCCATAGCGCCCAAGACCCCCCAACCGA
Organism: Nemania sp. NC0429; assembly: GCA_022578495.1. Lineage (NCBI taxonomy): Eukaryota > Fungi > Ascomycota > Sordariomycetes > Xylariales > Xylariaceae > Nemania > Nemania sp. NC0429. The sequence goes on along the minus strand of MU392200.1, from coordinate 217,946 downwards.
TCATGCTGGCTACGATACCCACGACGTAGGCATATGCGCTCCCCCTTAGGCCCGGACTGTCTGGGAGTTGCACTTGCAGTTGCCGAGCTGTCATCACCCAGGCGGCAAAGCCTAAAGCGGTCGACATGACGAAGCGCGCGGCGTGTAGCAGCAATTTAGCCATCCTATACGGTATTAGGGAGGCTGTCTGAGTCCGTCGCGAGAAGGCGCTCGGTGTTAGCGTGGTGGTGGGTCCGGTGCTTAAGAATTGGATCCTGCTTAGTTGTGCGGCTGACTCCATCAAAGGCAGGGAATGGATCGAAGCATACGTGATGGCTAACGGGTTAGTTAGCACTGTAACTGGCCGTGGCGCTAATTTCCATCCGATAACTTCCAGGACGCTAGATATCCGTCGGGGAAGCACTAGAATAGGTAATCGAACAGCTAGGGACAGTAAAGTTGAAGCACAAATGGTGCCGAAAACTGTAGTTGTCGAGTGCCCCAAAGCCCCTTTGACAATATCATTTGACGACGTCCGCGTCTGGAGATTCCGATGGAAGTACCAGTTGGATACGGTCCCTCCTGTTGTAGCTCGGACAACTCCACTCAGGACTGAGAGTGTCCACACATACATGAGGAAGAAAAAGACGGCAAGCCACCATGTGCCTGTGCCAATGATGAAAGCTGACAACTTTGTTGAGAAGTAACCTCCCAAGAAGATGCGAGTAAACATCCATAACCATATCCAAGTCCATCCCACGACAAAAGCGAGGGTGCCAAAGCCTAGCAACACTAGGGCCGGGTTCGCGGCGAGTATACGGCTGGAGAAGTCCAACATGTCGACGGCCCTGTGAACCTCGTGTCGTCCCTTGTACAGAAGCCAGACCCATACAATGGCAAGAACTCCGGGGACGATAGCGGCATATCTCATAACCACATCCTGAAGACGTGTTCCATGATCTGGCCCTTGGAAACTGGAGATCATGGGGTACAAAGAGAACGAGAAGAGTACAATGGGGACGCCGAAGAGAATAAGTAAGACCAGTGGCTGCATGAAGGATTTGAGTGCTGCCATCCAGACCAGAGCAACGATCACCGACACCAAAGTATCGACGGCCAAGAGGTAGGAGGATGACTTAAGTGTGGTGTATATCGTATCGCCAATCTTCTTGCGTGGGGTAGAAGTATGTAGCCACACTAAAATGAACGTTGCAATGAGTGAAGCGAAAGCAATCAAATAGAGCCAGGCAAAAAACTGATCATGCACGAAGATTTCGCCATACAACCGTGGCTGCGGAGGAGCCGGAATGTCTCCGGGTTGTTCAGGTGCCTCACGTGCATCCCCGTCTTCGTCCTCGTCCTCCTCAGCAATAGCCTGGCGCATGAGACGGTGATCGCGCTCAAGGTTCGAATGCGTCCTGCCGCCCGTGCCCCTAGAGCTGCTCTTTGTGGGGTTGAACTGCTGAAATGCGGGCGGCGACGAGTCTGTTGGTGTCTCTAGAAGAAGATCCTCCGGTACCGAGTTATCCATGACGGTCGACTCCAGTCCGACTTCTACCATCTTGCCATCGTCGCTATCCGAGTTCTGTCGCGAGTGCTGCCGCGTATCCTTCTGCGCGCCAGCCGTAGGTTGCTCTTCCCTCGATTTTCGGTTGGCTTGCCGACCCTTGAAGCTCGACTCCCCATTCCAGCTGCTCTTGATCCCCATGGGACGATCCCGGTCCTCGTATAACCTACTGTCGCGTTCCCCGCTCTGCTCTAGCGAGGTCCGGCTGGCGTCATTCTCCGAAGCAGAACTGTCCTCCATGCGACTCGAGACAAAGACACGGCGCGAATGTTGCAGAGCACGGAAATCGGCAGCCTCTCTGACATCGTCCTCATCGTCCTCATCTCGAAACTCGTTCAGGGCGCTATGGAATAGCGGTGCATCGGGAGCGGTGTGGTACCGGGATGCGAAATTGCCGAACCGAGACTGGGACGGCTGATAAGGATTGCCGAGGCGTGACTGGTAGGAAAACCGGGCGGGCTGTCTTGCGAATCTCGAAGCTGCATCGGAGGGCTGTCGACTAGAAGGGTCGTTACTGTCGGGCGCTGCCCCAAAGTTGGATAGGCGGGACTGCGACTGAGAGAGGAAGCGGGAGGCATCTGCGGAACCCAGGGATGGTTAGAGTCATAGGACCAGGGCCGTAGCAGATCTGATATAGCATCTGGGTTGGGTACTCACATTCTGAAAACATGGTCTGCTTTGTTGATGCTGGAGAGGCAGACCCCAGCAGAGCAGAGCGTGGCAGTCAACACTAGCCCAGAGCCAGACAGGAGAGAGGCCGCTACAATACGTGCAATGGGTCGGTCGGCCAAGCAGCCCGCGTGGTTGGTGATGATGCCTAGCAAGACAAGTCAAGTCGGCCACGCAACCGGCGCCCGGATCGTGGGATGGGGAAGAGGAAGGTATCCAAGCTTCAGTTGTCAGTTTGGCACGATATAAAATGATGTTCAGCTCGTCAAAGCTATGCGGCTACTGGGAATAACTGTTGTGTTAACGCAACTGGGATAGACAACAACAAAGAACAAAGGGTGGAACTGTTGGTTGTAAGTGGTTTAGGAGAGGTTTTGGAAAGTCGGTCGGCATAATTGGGTGGTCCATGTCACGGGTATGTAGTCCAGCACGACCGCCAGGGAGGAGTGAAGGCTGCACAGACTTGCGCGGATGACAGCAGCGGTCGGTACCGCAGTGATGAGTGATAATGATGCAAGTCTTAGGTACTTCTTACCCAAGAGTGCGTAGGTACAGCTGCTTACGGGCTCTATTGGTCACAGGTGCATATGGGTGCTCACATGCAAGTACGGAAGCCAAGTATAGCGTGCTGCTGTAGTGGGGACCCGCCTGGAGTGTCCCTAGGCGTAGGCTTGTACCTAGCTATCCTCAGGCCTTCGGCTACCTCTACCTAAGTACCACTACCTGCCTCGATCAACCGGCAGGGCAAATTAGGCACCTAGCGCACACTAATACCAGTAGTGTACATTAGCTTGGTAGTATATGGGGTAGGAGCATCCATGATTGTGCGTGGGGTGCTGGTACCTTATCTCCCTACAGCTTCAGGTTTACATGGACAAGTGATCAGGCACAGACTTAAGAAGAAATAAGTGATAGCGTGTAACAAGCAAACAATATCTACATGTACTTACCTGGTAGTACGTATTGACTTGAATAGCTAGTTTAAGCAAGACATTGTGGCTTCAACCGCTATTTATACTATTGCATAGGACCTATCACAAGAGATATAAAACCTATGACCAAATAATGTCTTTTGATGTTGTCTCTTGCCTTCTAGATTACAGGGTACCTACATCAGGTTGGGAGATGGTGTCACAAGCCGGCAGTGAGGTCATTAGTGTAGGTACTCTGCCTCTACTTCGTACATGGAGGTAGGTACTTACTTCTTACCTAGGCTACAGTCGGGTACTTCTCAGCTCCCAACATATGGATATTGCATAGTATATTGAATTAAACCATGTAACTTAGTTTACCTACCTACCTTAGTAAGGTAACAAGATTGAAACTAACTCGAAGTTTTGAGGTCTTAGCACAACAGTCAGGTAGGTGATACCTTATCTACCTCTTCGAGCTCCAATAAGCTGTAAACCTGCTGCCATCATCATCCGACGTTGCAACCAACGCATTGCGATAACTCCCCCACGTCTGACATTGCCCTGCTCCCTCGAAGCCTCCTCTGCTTTGGGCCGCTACGGATACTTTCTGTCGGTGCTCTTTGGGGTCTCGAATTATCTGCGTTGTCGTCTTTGTCTGCCGGAATCGTCTTATATATGCTGATGCTGGGCTGAGACCGTTTGTATCGACTGAGCTCTGGCTGAATCACCGTAGCTAACCAAACATCTTGCTACGGACCTGGCAGAAATAAGCAGCTGCTCCTCTCTTAGCTTCAGCTTTACTCTGCTCATAGCAGCGTCGCCCAGTTGAGCAACCTTTTAACTCCGCAATATACGAGGCACACGACTTGGGTTACACTTCTGGGACGGGCTATACCGGACCGCTCACGATCAACTCTTCTCACCCCCTTCCTCCTCCTCCCTCGCGGCCTCTACACCCTCAGATCCGAACGGACTCTCGGAATCATCCTCAGTCCAGCCCCCCAAGCACTATGTCCTCCCCACCATGGAACTACATAGCCAAGCTTGTCTGCATCGGAGACTCAGGCTGCGGCAAGTCGTCCCTGACCATTCGGCTATGCGAAGGGCGGTTCAGCCCGCAGCATGACGTGACCATCGGCGTCGAATTCGGCTCGCGGATCGTGCCAGTAGGCCCACCACATTCAAAGAAATCGTCAAATTCTTTACGATCCCCCTTCGACCCAACAAATCCGTCATCACCGGTACCGAGTCCTCCGAGCGATAACAAGAACGCCGCCTCCGCTTCCGACGAAGAGCAGAAACATATGAAGCTGAGTCTCTGGGATACCGCGGGACAAGAGATATAGTAAGTAGTCGGCAGATGCTGTGTTATGATCACCAGGGGCCGTTTCCGTCTTGCTGGACTTGCCTCGGTAAATTGCGCAATCAGTAGCTCTCGGTCTTGAGCACCGTCCCTCCACCCAGTAACGCCAGCTAACCCACGCGGCCAAAGCAAATCCGTGACACGGAGTTATTTTCGAGGCGCATCTGGCGCCCTTTTAGTATTCGACATCACACGGCGGGCGACTTTCGTCCATGCGACCGACTGGCTGAACGACCTGCGGAACATCGCCGAGCCCGACATCGTCGTGATCCTGGTGGGCAACAAGCTGGACTGCGCACAGTCGGAGACAATCTCTGACGGTGCCGTCGTCGACAATACGGATAAGCGCGAGGTGACGTTCGCCGAGGCACAGGAGTGGGCGCAGAAGAACGGGGTGCTGCAGTACGTCGAGACGAGCGCCAAGAGCGGCGAGAACGTCGAGGCCGCCTTCGCGCGCGTCGCCGAGCGCATCTTCGAGAACATCAACGCCGGCAAGTACGACCTCAACGACCGCAGGTCCGGCGTCAAGGGGCCCGGGCCCGGCACAGCCGCCACGCGGGGCGTCAAGGTCTCCGCTAACGACAGCAAGAAATCTTCGGCCGGCGGGTGTTGCTAATGTTTTTAAGAAGGGATGGTTAAATTAAGTCCGGCAGGAGACATACTGCGCATCTAGCTAATTTAACACGACAGAAACAGCGGGAGAACTTGGAGAGGGCCTGGGTAAACTAAACACCAAACCCCTTACTCCCTACCTAACTCTCTTCATACTGCCTAGCAGCCTGCACATGGTGGGAGCTTTCTTTTTTGTTTTGAAGAAGTTGACCCAGGTCTGAAAAAGAAGGTCCAAGGCTGTCTGTCTACCAGCATTGTACATATAATCGTAACGCATGCGCGCGCACACACACACACAGTGGGAGAAAGGCACGCGAGACGCACGCATTTTTTTGGTCATGATACCCCCGAGTAATAATATTCTACTTATGGCATGTTATCATCTATCTACCTACCTACCTATCTACCTATGTAGCGAATGACGAATGACAGGCGACCCGACTTTCATGGGTTGCCCATAAACTAAGTACCTACCTATATAAGTCGATATATCACAACGACTGTACTACCCAGTGGCATGTAATACTGCTGACGGATCTGACTGACTCACACACGTAGATAGGTAAGTACCTTAGCAACAGACGTACGAATAAAAACATTGGAAATCAATTACTGCTGCCCCCTATCATACATGCTGTAGGCTCTATTTTTTTATATTCTCAATTCGATTTCATTTCTATGTTAAGAGGCCGCGGAAGAGGAGGGAGAGGGGAGAATAGATAAATGTCATCAACTCAAATAAACGTTTTTATCTCTCGCGATACCTAAGATAAAAAAATTGATGGTTCTTACCAGTGCCAGCGATGTTCCCCATTTGCATCAAGCCAGACAGACAGAACCCACCACCACGCCTTGCCTTGCCGTAGAACTCCTCCACGTCCCTTTTTCCTTCTTCCATCTCTATCTAGTCCGTTTCATACAAAGAAAAGGGTTGTAAAAGAGAAACTGAGCCCTGGTCTTACCCAGAATCAATATTACATTGGCAACGGGGGGGAGGGGAAAAATGAATTCGCAATGATTTCTGTAATGGGAGAGATTCTGAGAGTATCAGGCTGACCAAAACACCATCTTCCTCGTCCTCTTTTTTTCCTGCCAGACTAACAGGTTCCTAGCATGTAGTACAAGCACAGACGAAACTTGACCAGAGTATTGCTCTGCGTCCAAAAAGGAAGACTGAAGACATATTCCGACTTGTCACCTGTCGTGACTGTTCTGACGATGGATCGGGGATAAAGGTGCTCTAATCGGACATTCTCCAGGAGTCGAACCACTTCATGTACTTATACTGCTGGTTGTTGCCAGTCATGCCCCAGCAGATGGGGATGAAAAACACGTAGAGGCCAATGACGATGGCGTACAAGACACCATAAATCGTCCACTGTATCTTTTTCTGCTGGTTCCTGAGCGTGAAGTCGATGAGGAAGCCTAGAGAAAGGATGGCAAAGTAGAGGGCGGGATAATAATGGTGGACGTAGGTGACACGCGCCATGACGACGAAAGGGAGGTAATGGAGGAACCACCCGATGATGGGGTAGATGCCAGCGTAGTGAATCAGGTCAACATCCTCTTGCGAGAGATCTTTGAAACCTCTCTGCCAACGGAGGATATACCAGACAGTGACCAAGCCGACCAGACCGAGAGAAGCTGTCGAGGCCCAGTAGACAAAGGGATTGCCGAGTAGAAAGTACTTCACGATCTTGTCATCCCAACCACACATGCGTAGACCAACATTGAGGATCGGCCATTGCCACCATTGGGATGCAAGATCGTCCTGCTTATCAGGATCCGGGACGAGTGCATTGTTCGAGGTCATCATAGCCACGTTCAGGTGGATAAAGTCATGGAAGAACGGAGACTTGTATTTGCCAGGATCTCCCGGGGGAACTGAGTGGGTGGGTTAGTCAATACACCTTTAACCAGCTTGCAGCAACTTACGCTTCTCGTTCGTGTGGGCCTCCACATTCCAATGAGTGAAGGTATCCTTCGGATTATTCTTCTTGTCGCATGTCACTTCAATCTGCTTGAAACCCCACTGGGGAAGGTTTACATTGGCAGCTCGAAGATAACATCCCATGACCATGTTCTTCAATCGAAATGCCGTGGTCAGCGTTCGGAGCTTGGTCTTGTCGCGCGAAGCCACGTCCTTTACTACTTCGACCTTCCAATTATCCTTGTCATCGCCGATTGTCAGGTTTCCGTAACAGGAGACCTCCTTCTGGCTCTTAGTAACAGGCGCCGAGACGTCATGACTGTGAAGGTTTCGTCCAGTCTGCGCATGGATCAAGCGAACAACATCACCATTGCCAAAGTAGTGGGGCTCCGAGGATTCGGGATCCCAATCGACTACTGAACGGTCAGGGTAAAACCACCACTCATTGTTGGAATCTTTATGGTGGTAGCAGGTAACCTGTTGCTGAGTGGAACCTTCGGGATAGGCTAAGAAGTAGCGATTAGTAGACGTCTCTCAAACCGTGGCGGAAATACATACTCTGTACGTGGCTGTGGAGGAGACCTCCACCATAGCCCATATTCTTTATTGTCACTTTAGAACCCCAGGCAACTTCCAGAGGCGAGTTGCGACCGATCTCACTGCCCTCGAGGTTCGCCTGAAACAACGAGCTCATCTGGGCATCGCCAGGCCCGCTCCTAGTCAAGATGGCAAAATGAAGGGCAAATGAGAACAAGTACACCAAGAAGGGGATGATGATGAGGCCAACTACGCGAGCGCTGAAATGGGCAGCGAGGGCCGGGTAAGACACCTTAGTGTTTCCGAATTTATTCCACAGGTCTTCAATCGTGTAGATGCCAACCATTGCAGTCACGAAAAGTCCGACCAGCTTGATGCTGCAGACAAAACCTATGCTCAGTCCAGTCATGAAGAGCCAGAAGAACCACTCGGGCTCGAAACTGTACTTCTGTTGGCGATGGAACTTGGACCAGCAAAAGACGGTGGCGAAGGTGCCGAATAACAACATCGAGTCGAGAAGAATGAAACGGCTGATAGTGGTGTACGAGTTTTCGCAGAGAACCATGAGCGTGACCAGCCAGACAGCGGGACGCTTGAGGTTGAGTTCCGCAGCCGTCCAGTAAGCTAAAGGTACGCATAGTATCCCCCAAAAGGCATTGAAGGCTCGCATAAAGGTGTAATCCAGTTCCTCGGGGTATGTCTCGCCGGATTTGAATTCGAAGGACCCGTTATACCCTGCCAGCACACCGGAAAGGCCAACAAGAATTTTGCCCAATGGAGGGTGGCTGGTGCCGTATTAGCTGGCAGCTGAATGAAGATAGGTGGAGGTGTATGACTAACACATCGAAGAATAGTTCGCGTTTAATATAGTGCGATCCGAATTTGCCAAAGCTATGTCGAAGAAGAGCTTCTTGTCAGCGTTTCAACAGGTAAGGAGGCATTCGTAGGAGGGAGGGCGTACTGGGCTTCCTGTATGCTGCTGTTAGTAAAGGCCTATACCATCATATCGCAGAAAAAGTAGATAGCGGCGGCAAACTTACATCCCAAGTGACAATCGGGCTGAGGCCGATCTTCCACAAGCGCGTGAAGGCGGCGAGGATTGTGAAGACCAAAGGGGCGATGAGGAATTCCCATTCATCGAGGATCTGGAGCACAGAGGGAGCCTAAGAGCGAACGTATTAGCGACACACAGCCCGCAGGGACACTCTTCATGTTCCACCTACCTTCTTCGCTCCGTGTATCTTTATCTCGTCAGGCTGTGGCCGAGACGTCGCGGCTCCAGGAGTCGCTTGGCCGGGTACATTTCGTCGACGAGCAGCATCGCCGCTCGGGTCCGCGCCGGAGGCGACTGCGGCGCCCTTCCCCGCCATTCGGTTTGTCGTCAGAAATCAGAGGAATTTACAAAAGGGTCAACCAGGGGTAAGGTAATGGGGGCACTGGATAACGGTGACTTGTCAGGTCCCGAGAGAGGTGCAGAATAAGAAAATTACGAGATAACGAGGGTCATATGAATTGAATAAGTGTTATTAAAGAATCCTGGGTCAATCATAGATGGACCATGATAGATCACCCCTAGAAAGAAAACAACGAGGGAAAGGAGCAGAGTAGATTGGGTTGTCGACAGATGTCAAATGATGAAATAGGAGCAGCAGCACCGTACCTAGCTGAGAGAGAGGAATTATTTAGGTGGAGGTTCCCTACCTTGGCGCAGACTAGATCCCTAATTTAGGACGTGAAAGGCACGCCCCAATCCCGAAGTGGGCCCTGTTTGTGCGTAAGGCGCTGCATTTGCTGATACATACCTACATATACCTAAGTACCTACATGAAAGTGCTACCAAGGGGCCGTCTCTTCAATCAGTTCAATGGGCTAGCCCCTACCTAGAAGTACATAATCCGTGTACGTACGTACACTTAGTACTTGAACTTAGGTAAATGCACCTAGGAGTACTAAATAAAGGCCACCTGGCCAAGTAAATTTAGAGAGAAAGATAGAGAGAGGGCCAAAAAACGGTGGCACGATGTGTCATGTTCTTGTGATAGGTATAGACATTATTGTATCAAACTGAACCCTATAACTCGACCTCCCGAGGCAAAAGTAACACGTGAAAGAGGTATGTAGGCACCTGTCATAATACCCAAACGTTAAGTTCGAACAAGAGCCGGGTTCCAACCTGGATTACTGGTATTGTTGTCCTCCCTCTCCATATACCTGGTCGGCGGTGTAAGGTACATGCGCTAGCCCCCGAGGCCTCGTACCGGTAATATATAGTATCTAGGAACTCCGTATAGGTTGCCTAGAGGTAGCATTGCCGAGTAGACCATCGTGGCCCTCGAGAGCTCGGTAGCCCGGCTTATGATGGCGGTGTTACATCCTGATTTCCCCTTCGCGAGGCCTACCCCGCTTGTTATAACATGTGATACGAGTCGAGAAATTAAGTCGCTATCGCACATCGCACGGGTGCGCTTGTTGTAAGATTCCTCCTCCGTCTCATTCATCGGAACCAGGGGATCAAAGCCAAAACCGGAAGCCTTATTGGCCCAGAACTCCGCCGTCGTCTATACAAGAAAAAATAATAATCTATCGCTTTGTTCGTTATGAGTGGGACTAAATATGCATGGGCAGTTTAGTCGTCCTGTTGGTCCAGGGCCTCATATCTGGCGCCGGCCGCCGGGCTGCTGCTTGAGCCGCGGGTTTGCCCAACTATTCTACTCAACCATTCGCCTACGCGGCCTCGTGAATTGCGGCTCTCGGATCGCAGTCGCGGGACAGGTTTTCCATCCACGATATTGACGGCGGGCGGATCAATATCCAACGGGGGAATATTGGCATCTGACCCGAGCGGTCGCCCTCGAAGATCGAGCGAGGGTACGGGGGATCCGGCTCGAATCGTAGACCCAGCCTCGGAGCGAATACCCGGTGTTCCGATAGCAGTACTAGCATCCCCGAACAACGAGTCCATGTCTTCCAGTCTTACACCACAGGTCTCGGGGTATATGAAATATACTGTGAAACATTAGCAGAGGTGCCAGCAACCACTTTGAGGTATCGAAGAGTACTTACCGACAACGAAACTAACTACACAGAAGAATGCATGAATCAGATAAAGCCGCCATGTAATCCATTCCTGGAGGATAGGCGTCATTTCTCCTACGAGCCAATTGAATGCCCAGTTGGAAGCGGTCGACAGACTGGCCCCCTTGGACCGAATGCTGAGGGGGAGAATCTCCGGCGGGTAGAGCCACGGAATCGGGCCCCATGAATATCCAAAGGCGGCGTTGTATATCATAACAAAGACAACAACGAGTGTGGGCGTGGAAGCCACGTCCAAATAAATGAAGTAAGAGACTAGCGAAAGCGATATAGCCATGGCAACAGCACCAGTTAGAAGGATCACTCGACGGCCCCATCGATCAACGATGTACCAAGGGGGGATCGTAGAAAGTAAGTAGGTGATGCCGTTGAACCCTGTCATCTTGATGGCATCATGACCAATCCAGCCAGCTGACTCGAAGACGTAAGGCGCGTAATAGGAAATGACGTTGATCCCGTTGAGCTGCGCAAAGGCTTGCGCCGACATGGCAATGAACACTCGAGTCTTGTAACGACGAAACATCTCGCTGTACGTCCGCTCCCCCTCCATGCGCTGAAGTAGAACATTCATTTTGATCTCACGGTACTCGTCTCTTGCTCTGGGATCATGTATGTCGCCGCCGCCATAAAGGTTTGCTATGACGACAATCCCTTCCTCGTCGTGATCGTTATCGAGTAGCCACCTGGTGACCAGTTAGTACGACCAAAGAGCAGAGAAAGGGGCGTTGCTTGCCTCGGCGACTCGACAATTATCAAGCTTCCCAAGCCTAGCAGGGCACCCATAACACATTGCATTAGCAAAGGGATGCGCCAGGATAGATTGCTGTCTATGTAGCCACAAAAGTAGTCCACCCATATGGATGTAGCGTAGCCAACGATATTTCCTGTAAATTCGATACAGGCAAGTTTGCCTCGATTGTGAGGAGGGGAGATCTCGGACTGGTATACGGGAACGATAGTCGACAACGAGCCTACGCCTAGACCAGCAATAAGTCTGCCCAGCATCATTATCGCCATGTTGGTCGAGAAGGTTTGCAGAGCCCCACCAACGAAGAAAATCATGGAGCCATAGAGAATAGTTTTGCGGCGACCGATGATATCGCCAACTCTTCCAACGATAAGAGAGGAGATGAATGCGCCGATCTCCAGGATAGCAACCATGGTACCGATCTCGGGTTTGGAGGGATCGTGGAAATAGTCCCTAAAGTACGGGCCGCTGATGGATTGGTCGAGTGAGCCTCCGAAGCCCTATTAACTAAGATGGGGCTGTGAATACATACGTGATGATACCGGACATGACACCCTGATCATATCCGAATAGAAATACCCCTAAAGAGACGAATATACTCGTAAAATAGCTATGACCGATTAGCATTGACCCTCGAGAACGTATCAGGGCCGGCAGGTGACGTACATGAGGGCCTTGCCCGTAAGGCCGTTAACCCCCGTGCCCGGCATGATGGCGGCTATGCAGCGCTCTCCTCGGGATATCTGGCGTGGAAGGATGTCGGGTATCTGGATAGTCTCCTTATCGAGGAGGACGGAGCTCGAGCTGGAGCGAGGGAGCCTGTGCTCGTCGACGGAATGCTTGAACTGGACGCGTCTGGTGTGCTTGGGATGGCGCCTGAGGACGCCCGAGAGGAGGTCGTCGTGGAGGGAGGTGTCGGCGAGGGTCTTGCGTAGGGGATCCTCCTCATCAGCCAATTGCTCGGCCAGGTCGCCAGTGTCGGTCCAGGAGTCGGAGCCGGCAGAGTCGTCGGAGCGACGCTCGTGTGAGAGATGATGGCCGTGGTCGTGGTCGTCGAGCAATGACGTCGACTGGCCGTGATCCGAACGGGAGGTGAGGGTGCGGAGCGGGATGTTGGAGGGAAGGCGGTTGGGGGTTGAGGGAGGAATCTTGGAAAAGATGGCGCTGTTAAGCAGCAGCGCCCGCCCGCAAATGCTATCGATGCTGGAAAGGGGGATGATGTAGGCGGTCGCTGTGATGCAGAGGAGGAAGGCCCTCAGGAGGTGGAGAGACGGGTCTCTTTGGTATGATACTACGGGATGCTACTGTTAGACTACCTGGAAGAAGCAATCAGCGGTCGTCGACTTGGCCCGATGACCGTCATGGCGCAGCGAAGGGTGGGACGGGGAGGGTCTGTCTATGACTTGGAAACAACCCGTCCACACACACACACACACACACGCACATACATATACACGGTTTGGGTACAAGATGGTGGAAGAGGCCGAAGCAGTGCCTAGTACTAACCTAAGTACTGTACGGTACGGTACGGCACCGACTAGCCGTGTTTCTGCCGTAAGGCTACTGCCTAACACATGCTATAAGGCTCAGGGGCTCGGACACCACAGCAGCGAGGCGTCCCTCAGCTATTGGCATGCAGTACATGTAGGCATGCACGAGGTACGTATGGAGTGGCAGACGCTGCTTACACGTATGCCACCGGAACCAATTGGATTTCGCGGGTATAGAGGTACTGCTTCGGTACGGTACTTGTAAAAAGAACAATGCGCCAGAGGTATGTAGGTACTTCTTTTATACTGGGTGGACTAATACAATATAGAAAAATAATTATGAGGAGGTGGGGAGGTGATGTTTTGGAAGAAAAGTACGCTCTCACATGGGTGTACCAGATTAAGTAGATAGATTACTTATCTAGGCGATCTGAGATGGATGGGCGGGAAATAATCCAAGAAAAAAGAAACTGCAAACACGGATTGCAACATTACAGAGAGCGCAGAGCAAGAACTCCTATTCCATCCGGCTGACAGTTCAACCACCCCGGCAATAGAGGTACTTTAAGATAATCAATACTCTTCCTGTGTCCGTAATCCTGCTTACACGGTCGGCTCGACTCAGATTCCTATCTACGACTCTGTACTAACCTCCTAGCCCACCCGTCGATCTTGGAGGCACGGTACACAACTTATCTTTATGCACGCTGGCAAGACACCAGCACAGATCATGAAGGTCGGTAGTAGTGGAGGTCTCCATCCGGGAAGAGGCGAGCGGCAAGATGAATACCAATCTAGGTAACTCCTGGGCTGTAGACTGTGTGGGGTCTGCCCACCAGCGCCGGCCATTGCACTTGTATTCGGTAATGACTTTCACTTTCGTCGTCTGCCTAGGTACCGATTGCACTGTCCGTGGCATTGTCTTCGTTATTTTCGTTGTCTAATATTATTTGATCTAGAGAGGCTCGACTACCCTAGATGAACTGCAATTACCATCCCGTATAATACTGCAGTGTACCTAGGGAGCGTGGTGATTGAGAAGATCCACGTCCCATCCAACCCACCCTCAGCTCCATGGTATAAGTAGCCTTACAGCTTATCCAACGCGAGGCACATGGAACTAACACGAGACGCGATCGCGTGCCTTATTTCCGCTCTACACTAGTCAGGCACTAACACAAAAACTCGCACGAGAACACGCACACATACACATGCACACTGTCATCTGTTAAGACGTAGGTATTCTCTCTTATCCTTCAAGAGCGCTTCCACTCTCCTCACCTCGTTGTATGCCTTTCACCGCCAGGTTGGCTGAGGGCAAGAATCAGGAAAGGAGAAGGACTGGGTACATGCACGTTCCCGTCGACCGACATTCTCGCTGTTAGTATGATAACTATCTACACTACAGCAATACCTGGGTACCAAGCTATTGAAAGTTAGGCGGTAGAGGATGCAGGATCTTCTACGCTATTGCGTCATAGTAGTATCCCACCGCCAAATGGCGCCTCGGCGGTGAAGTACGTAAAGAACTCTTCCAAGATTACGGTAGATACAACTTAGTTCTGCCCCATGTGTGCACTGTACAGGACTGACAGGATGATGTTGTATTATGAAAGCCTAATCTATTTACGGTGCTGCGTCCCGAGTTATTCTTCGTATCAGGGCTTGTCATTGCTAACCGTTTGTCAGTCGTATTTACGCAGCAACGCGGAGAATATTCGACTGATCACTTATAATTTCCCAAGTCTATTACCTCTAAGCAATTTCGTGATATCTATTATCAGTTGATTGTAGCGTATAAACTGTAAATCTACCTGAGTACCTTATGTACCTGCTTTAATAGTGTATGTCTGAGAAACAAAGTCTCATAATCATTCGCCCCTATCTAAGTGCAATAGGGATACCAGAAAGAAGACTCACTCGATCTACCTACCTTAGATAGCAAAACGAGCCCACGCATACCTACGCATAGAGTACCTACAGGCTGTGTATTGGAGCAGGAACACCCACAACAAGCAAGCCACCCGGATTGCTCTAGAATCATTAGTATCACTTATATATATTTGTAGGGATTTGGGCTTATGGAGGCAGGCTGATAGAGGCTGCTGCCGCGTCTGGGTACGCCATTTAACCGCTGTGAGGGGTTTTCATCTATACCTGTCTATCATGGTATGAAACTTCCCTCTTGGCCCCTCAGCCACTTCTTCGCCTAGGTACCAAAGTCCGGCAACCTTCAAGTCGGTAACAAGAGGCACAACACTCACAGGCACTTGCGAAACCGCCCGCCAGTCTGAGCCGCCCCACCGCGTTATATCTCAGAATAGAAATCAGCACCCAGATAACTTAACTGACACATGCCAACGCTAAGGTTCAAATTTATCTGGTCGGTACCTCAGTGTTCATTCCTTTCAGCAGAAAGGATCCTACATCTATAACTACATACCGAGGCTCTAAAGGCTAAATATATATGGCATGCCTACAGCATAATCAAGAGCCGCATCCATCCACCCTTGGGTGGGTCATTATTGATATCTTCCAGGAAGTTGGGCGCTTTCAGATACCATGGAACAACAGGTTCTCGAAATTTATATCTAGAGAAACATTCGCATACTCGTTCGGTATCGTGTATGAAAACGAAACAAAGAAACAGAGTCTGTCTTTACTTCTCCAACTACCCAGATCAAGACTGATTAGACACGTATGATCCAATGCAACTGTCTAGGTCGACGTTTGGCAAAGCTAGGTCGGAGGAGTAGCGACGATTTGAGGGATTATAGCCGGCGCCTGGCAAGTTTCCTGTTTCACCTCGAGGGAGCCAACGGATAACGGATAGTCGATGTAAACTTATGACTACCTTAGGCCAAACAAACATGCAACAAATGGAAATCAACACGCGAGTATGTTAGAACGTCGATGGAGGGGTTAAGGGCCTTCTCGGTAAGCAGAATCACCACATACATGCATCTCGACTTGATGATAGCAAATCTTGTTGTACCCCTCAAGCTTGACTTGGAACTTGCGATACACAAGGTACATACTGTTTGCATAGAGTACCACGTGCACCCAGGGCACCTATAATCCGCTCAATGCTGGCGAATAAATGATTCAGGACGCATCTCCTGGACTTTTGGTAAAACTCAATTGACGACCGCAATCAGACAGCGTGGGCGGCAGGCCACTGAAACATAAATTTCCAGTTGAGTCAATCCATGAGAAATCCGGCTGGTAAGCTCGACTAGCGTAGGTACTGCCTGTCTAGGCAGTTGCTGATGGCTCACTAGAATCGGTACCTTGCTGTTTTTAGACCTGTTGCGGGCGGAAGTGGAGCTGCTCATTTAACACACAGCCATTCACAGCCATCCTGGGGCTATGCCCCACTCACCCCAGCCTACCGCCGGCAAGTAGTGTAATCTCGACTGGATCAGGTACCGCACCCTCTCGCCTCAGTGGAATCGCCATAACAACCACCCACTGCGCCCAACCCCCCAGCTCTCTCCTTTACACTCCTTCGCCCACACCCATCGCAGGCGAGGCGACGAAACCGAGCCTCGAATACGATTCGGACGCAGCGCTCGCAGAGAGACGAGAGACCCGAAGTGGACGGGGAAGAAGGTCGGCGTATTCGAGCAAACATCGCACGTCTAATTTACAAACGTCGCAGCAACGCCCCGGTTTTTCGTTCGTACATTGAGCCTGGATATCTAAGCGATTGCAAGCCGACTAGGCCCGCCTCCCAGAGGGTTGCAGGTATCTTCTCAGCTTTCAGCAAATCATCCAAGCCGCACCTGCATCACGAGTGTTGGAGCGACAATTGAGACTCGGCGAAAGCCACAGCACCACGGGATTGCAGAGCGTCGTCACATATGCAACACGGCAACAGAAGCCCAGTTTATTTCGATCGCGAAGTCTGCTACGACCCGTCTTCTACAATCCGTACGTCTTGCGACGCGGTTGCAGGACACCTAACTTAGTCGACGATTTCTATAACTCGCCATTGACCCAGCGGGACTGCTGCCCGCTCCACCTTCTCAGATGGGGAGCACCAAATTTGGGAATTTCGAGGTATGGACTACCCAACCTCATGCGCCCGCGCCAAGCGAATTTACATAAACTCAACGCGTCGAATTGAAGCTAACCATGGTTACTCATGACAAACAGGACTTTTGTAGAGACTCGACCCTTCCCGTTTGCAATGTACGTCGAGTTTGACAACTGCGGCAGCAGCAACAATGCCTTACATGAGCTCGATTGTTAACATCGGATTCGCAGGTCCTTACAAAGAGCCACAACCAGATTGGCGCCTGGGGTGGATGTGTGCTGACAGGCATCCCCTTGAAGAATGGGCAACACCTGGGTAACCTAGGTTCGTGCTCGAGAAGTATGTGAGGATTGCGTACGTCTGTCTGACAGTATGACAGGTTCAATTCTGCTATGCGGCATAGCTATTGCCGTCTCAGCATTTCTACTCTTTCAGTCCGAAAAGAAGAGGGCCGCTGTCGGTCGAAGGTACGAGGCGTTTGTCAATGGGATTTTGAGTATATGCTTACTTCGATATAGGGAAATGCAGCTTTTCTTGCTTGCGTTCATTATAATTGAGATAGCGGAAATCTTTTCTGTTGGCGAATTCCCTATATCTTCGACGGTTCGAATCGTACGTACACTTGGTTAGAACGAGTGGTACCACTAGGCACTAACCTGTCTGGCAGGCCTTTACGGGAATTCACATTGGTATGATTATTGCGACAACCTGGATTCTTCTCATGAACGCCATTGTTGGATTTCAGATCTTGGATGACGGAACCCCTCTCTCGCTTGGCCTGATCCTCATCTCTGCTGGCGTCCTTTTCATCGGCACTGGCTACATCACTTTGGACACCGGATTCAACTGGACGGGCGAGTTTGAGAGCAGCTACAATCTACCGAACCGAAACATCGCCCTCTACGTACTCTATCAGCTAGTGCCTCTCATCTTCCTAGTGGCTTTCTACGTCCTCGAGGCTTTCCTCGTCTTGCGTGTCCTCGGCGAGCTGCGACCCATGATCTACTTGACAGGTGCAGCACTTCTCTTCGCACTTGGCCAGGTCTTCAACTATGTCATTAGCCCATATATCTGCAACGGTACGGCAAGCAAGATCGACGGCGCACTGTTCGAAACCCTTTTCACGCTGCTTGCCGTGGTCATGATATGGGTGTTCTGGTCCAGTATCACTGAGGACGACTGGCCCACGGCAGTAACACCGGCAGGCTACGCGTAATTTTCTTTTCACTTTAATTAAAACGGCATCGGAGTTCAGGTTTAGCGGCATACCCGTTTGTTTTTGCCCGTCGGCCACGATCCACGGACGAGGAGCTATCAAAAGCCCGCATCGAACCATATCGAAATCTAGTTTTCTGATTGATACAGAGGAACACGAATTGGAGAAGTGTGGCGTGGCCGGATACACGACACGGAGCAACTGGAGACAACAGTTGGGAGAGGTTTGAAGAAGTATGATTCAAAGTTCCAAGTATACCCAAAGACGCGAGAGTAATGTACATGATGTTGCATGATAGAACGATAACGGGTGCAAGAGGATTAGTTTAGCTTTTGTATACAAGAAGCAAGCAAGATGCTGCTGACCATACAGGTAATTGAGTTTATCTTGTCAATACTACTACTTAATGATCCCTCCTCTTCCAGTGCGGTATATTGATAGATGGTAACAACTGGCGCGTGTTGGGATGCACAATGGCACCTACTTTGATGGCGAAGCTTAGGTCTGTACGCTTACCTACAGGATGTACGTTAGCTGCACGCCATGTGCCTGCCTTCCTACGTAATGTACCTAGGTAGTAGGTACCTTAGGTGCCTACAGTGTACGAAGTAAGCGCCTAGCGTACCGAACTGGTCCTGTACCATTCCGTCATGATTGGCCCGTGCTTGTACGAAGTAGGCTCAGTCGGTAAAGGTACCTCAGTACTGCCATACTGGTACGAACTTCGATTTTAATACTTCCTCCCTACCAAGTACGAGGCTGTGATATGAAACCTGTTACCTCAAGGTTTCCACAGCCTCACGCTTCCTCTTTGTTGTTGTGCATTCCTGCCTTCTTATTCTGATCGTGTCTACATCAGGGATCAGTATACGAAGTAACAAACACCCAATTATCTCGACTCGTGGTAACAACAACAAAAAGCAGTGCCCGGTGCTTCTTGAGCCACTCCGTCATAAATGTCGCCGCCCTGACCCCAGGCTTTGTTGCCTCGCTCGCCTTTCCGTCGTCGTCACTGTCTATTGCTTTGATGCACCGACGCCCTCCTAAGACGTAGTGGCATAGCCTAGGGCACGTTGTGCACCTCGAAGCTACAGATATCGACTTAGTCCACCGCTCGCCCGATCAACGAATCACCCTCCTTCGCACAACGTGACCGACATGGCAGACTCCGACGGAGACTACCAGGGTGATGATGCCTCGGAAGATGAATTTGGAGGTCGTCAAGTATCCTCTGGCGCGCCGCTCGACCCACGGTCTCGTCCCCGCACGGATAAATCCAAGAAAGGCAACCGGAAAGTGGGCAAGGCTGCGTGGGAAGATCTGCAACGGTCGTGGGACGCCGTTGTTGAGGGTGCGGACGGGACTCTCGCCGGCACCATCGAGGGCCTTGTCGAGGCTCAGAAACGTGCCCGACTGCTGAAGGACACGACGCCCTTGCAACGCGGCATCATCCGGCATCTAGTGCTAGTTCTGGACATGTCGTTTGCAATGCTCGAGAAGGACCTCCTTCCCAGTCGCCATCAGCTCAGCATGGCCTACGCCACCGAGTTTGTGCAGGAGTACTTCGAGCAGAACCCCATCTCGCAGCTTGCGATCATCGGGATGCGTGACGGCATTGCGGTGCGGATAAGCGACATGAGTGGGAATCCGGGGGACCATCTCGAGAAGCTCGAGACCTGGGTGAAGCAAGAACCACAGGGTAATCCGAGCCTGCAGAACGCGCTGGAGATGTGCCGCGGGGCTCTGTTGTATGTGATAGCCGGCAAGAGCCCTTTCCGGCAAAATTCGCCTGCTAACCTGATCTTGGCATTTGCAGTCACACGCCGACCCATGGCACGCGCGAGGTTCTTATAATCTATGGTGCGCTGATGTCGAGCGATCCAGGCGACATTCACGACACGCTTCAGTCGCTCATCAAGGACCGAATACGGGTGTCTATCGTCGGATTAGCGGCACAAGTAGCGATCTGCGAGGAGCTGTGCTCGAAGACGAATGGGGGTGATACGTCAAGCTATAACGTCGCTCTAGAAGAGCAAAACTTCCGAGACCTGCTGCTCGACGTGACAACACCGCCAGTCACACGTACTAAAGAGCAGAGCAATGCTAGTCTATTAATGATGGGGTTTCCATCGCGCACGCTCGCTGCGCCTGAGACCACCAACTATTGCGCCTGCCACCACAGACCAACCCGCGAGGGCTACGGGTGCACACGGTGCGGTGCGCGCGTGTGTCGGTTGCCGGCGGAGTGTCCGGGATGCGGGCTCACTCTCATCCTCTCCACACACTTGGCGAGATCCTACCACCACTTATTCCCGCTGCGGAACTGGACCGAGGTGCCATGGTCCGGAGCGAAACAGTCAAAGTCCTGCTACTCATGCCTGACCCCCTTCCCAGAGGTACCGGGGCGATCCGGTGGCGGCAGCGGCGGCACTGCCAAGGGCCAAGAGAAACCCGACCGGCCTGTCGTCAAGGGCCTCAGCGAATCCGGCCGCTACGCATGCGAGGTCTGCAGGAATCACTTCTGCATCGACTGCGACCTATTCGCGCACGAGGTCCTGCACAACTGCCCCGGATGCCAGAGCGACACGAGAGGCGCGCCGCGGACATCCGAGGCAAACGGCACGGCGATGGAAATCGATCCCTGAGCAGCACCCGGCCGGCCCTGAGATAGATCCTCTCTCTATCTCCCCTCGCAACTTATCTAATCCCTTGGAAATACCGACCGGGATAGTAGTACCGTCCCCTCCTAACTTTTGAAAAGAAAGATACGGATTGCCGGCATGGACGTAGCGTGACGTAGCCCATACGTTTTCTTGTTCGCGGACGAACGAAAAGGGTCTGGGAATTATAACTTCTATCAATCAATCAATCGATCGATCAAAAAGGAAAGCATTTGGGCGGTCTAGGCATAAGTCATGGCGTTCTATTGGAGTTGGCGGGTAACTAACTCTTCACGATGACTTCTCCTGAGAGGAAGGGAAAACAATGCATATATTATGCAGGCTATACCTAGGGTATCTATCTGCGTATATGGATAGCATGTACACTTCAGCATTAAAGAGCTGAGCTAGCCAACTAAAGGTTCTATCATCAGTCTCTTGCAATGCTTAGTGGTTTGGTGATGTGGTTCAGATGGTAGAGTGTGCCGTCACGGTCAGTATGCCTGAGTAGTAGATAGATGACCATAGATTGATGAATGGTAATGTAGTCACTTTCTATCTATGCAGCATCTGTCCCACGTGATATTTTTCATTCTTCAATATGTCATGTGTGTGTTTGTTCAGGCTGTTATCTCCCCTCGCATATAAATAAAAGAAGGCCTGAAAAACAAACCAAAACGGATAACCAAGAATTGGAAACGCTGATAAATACTATGCTTGTTTAGCCTCCCCTCCCCTCCCCTCCCCTCCCCTCATTAAGATCGTTGTCTCGTGGTAAGGTTGGTATAAATGTACAAAAAGCCTGCCTGCCTGCCTGCCTGCCTGTTTTCCATGTCTTCTTCTGCCCCCTACTCTCGCTTTGCCTGCTATCGGGACAATTTTGCATGCGATGGGTGAGCGCGCCCCGAACGGGGACTACCTAAGTGGCTGATCTATACCTATAGGTTGCCTCTCTCGGCCTGCTCGCGCTCGATGGACTCGAACAGGCTCTTGAAGTTGCCGGCGCCGAAGCCCTCGAAGTTGTGGCGCTCGATGATCTCGATGAAGACGGTGGGGCGGTCCATGAGGGGCTTGGTGAAGAGCTGGAGCAGGTAGCCGCCCTCGTCGTAGTCGATGAGGATGCTCAGGCGCTCGAGGGTGTCGAGGTCCTGCCCCAGCTCCCAGGAGCGCTTCTCCGTCTTGAGGCGGTGGCGGAGCGTCTCGTAGTACGTCGCGGGCACGCTGATAAACTCGACGCCGCGGGCGCGCAGGGCCGAGACGGCGGCGACGATGTCGTCGGTGAGGAGCGCGATGTGCTGCACGCCCGGGCCCGAGTTGAAGATGACGAACTCCTCGATCTGCGACTTCTTCTTGCCCGGCGCCGGCTCGTTGATGGGCATCTTGACCAGCGTGTTGGCGCTGCTCATGACGATGCTGTTGAGCGCCGAGAACTCGGTGCAGATGGTCTTGTCGTCGACGCTCCAGAAGCGGTGGAAGGAGAGGCAGCGCTCGTAGAAGTCGCACGCCGCCACCATCTCGTTCCAGTCCTGGTTGCCGACGCAGTGGTCGATGCGCACGAGGTCAATGGGCGGCAGTGCCACAGAGGACGGCGCGGGTTCCCGTGCCACGAATCCGGGGAGGAATAGCCCAGTATAATCCCCTCGCGAGATGAGTGTGTGTGTCGTGTCTCCGTATGTGCGGACGACGGCCGTCATAACTTGGCCTTCCTTCTTGTCGCCGCGGAGCACGCGTGGTGGTTGCACTGAGATGGCGGTGCCGTCAGCTCCGGATATGGCACGGTCATAGACGGCCTGGACATCGTCGACATCGAAGGCAACGTCTTTTACGGCATCGCCGTGACGCTCGAGGTGCTGGTGCATTTCCTTCAATAGGGACAGATCATCCTCGGATATGGGCTCCTCGGCCGGCAGATGTGCGTAAGAGCGTATGGGAGATGTGAATACAAAGCGGACGCCATGGTTAGCCACGACGTATGATGTGAAGTACCGGCTTCCGGTTTCTAAGCCCCTGTATGCTATTGTGCGGAACCCAAAAAGTGTATTGTAATACGAGGCAGCTTGTTTTGCGTTGCCCACCCACCAGGTGATGTGGTCATAGCCATGGAACTCTGGAACGCCGGCTTGCACGGCGTATTCGTCCGCATGGGACGGCAGAGTCGTTGAAAACTGCGGCGTAGGGGAATATGTCGTTGCTGATGGAGCCATGGTTGGTATCGAGATGTATGTGTGTGGATGAGCGAGTATAACAAGGAATGAGCAGAAATTGGATCAATAGGGAGGCGAGTCGATTTATAATACAAGAGACAACATTAGAAACACAGCATCCAGTGCAGCCATTGACTGCCTGCTATTCGAACATTAACATAACTCCTGACGTCTTCCCCCCAGCACTGCGGATAGCGAGGGATAGTATGGGGACGGGTTGAATTCCGCGCACTAAACCCGCTGTCAAAGACGGACCAAACCCGCCCTTGGAATCAAGAGGGTCCCGGTAAACCTTAAAGCAAGGCCAGCCTTGGTGTATCTGCAGTGCAGAAGTGCAGTGGAGGTTGAAGGTAGCGGCTCAGGAGGTACTCCCGGCCAAAGCCGCACGGGGAGGACAAAGACGTCAGTGGGCCGAAGATAGCCGCCTTAGTGAAAATGACGCTCGGTCTGCCATTAGTCAGGCAATGCTCAATACCCAGCACCTGACCGGGTAGGTAGTCGGACAGCACTTATGCGCAGTCTTACCGACGCCACCCATAACTCCATACCGGTCAACTGGCTGGCTGTAAACGGGTATAGCAGGGGCCCGGGGGTTAGGTATGCTGCCTCTCGCGGAAAGCCGACGGACGGGGAGCTGCCTTGGTGGACGTGCTGTACGCCAAAAAGAAGGACGTCTTTCCCTGTCTAAATCGATAAAGCTCTCTCCCCCATCAATAGTCACACAGCCTACAACTTCCCCATCAATTTCCATCTACACAAACTAGCTCTCAGTTTCAACTGCTTCGGCGTCTTTTTCTCTTTTCGTCGCAAATATTGCTTCCGACTGAACTCGGCAGAACCCGCTTCTGTTGCTATCTTGTATAATTCATTTAGCAAACGCTAAACCGTCTTGCCTCGTGGGAAATTTTCGGTATTTCGCTATGGCGCAAGATACTCTCAGCCGTCGCGATTTAAATGTCTTGAATAAGATGAAAGATCCAGAAGCCAATCCGACGATGGCGGTCATAGTGGATCCAAGCTTGCCTAAAGATCCCAACGTCACGGATAGTTCGGTATACGAGCGAGTTTCCCGGAAAGAAAGAGACATTGTGGCGGCTATCCAGCAACTGGAGATGGAACTAGCTGGGCTCAGACCTTCGACCTCGACAGAACCAACCAATGACTATATTCGGCACGTCCACGAGCTCGGACAGCTGATCTCGGATCACCCACGATATGCTAGTGCTCGGAATAATAGGGCACAGGCCTTGAGAAGACTGTATGGGGACAGAATGCTGATGCCGGGGCAGCCTGATCCGAGGGCACTGATCCGAGACGCCCATATGGATGAAATTTCCCAGGCTGCTTTAACAGCCTTGTCGGATCTCGACGAAGCCATCTCTCTCCTGACGCCCAAAAGCCTCTTCGCTCCAATCTCCCCAGTAGTAGGCCGGACCCTATCACAGGCCCACACTCAGAGAGCTGCCATTTACTACATGACAAGCAAGTCAATCCAGTCGGATGTGAAGATCTCTTTGGGTGGGCGCAAAGAGGAGAAGTGGACGAGGCTTGATTTCGAAAGCGCGGCGTCGCGGGACTTCTCTTTGGGAGGGCGATATGGAAATGAAATCGCGAAGGGACTGGCCGTGAGCACTAACCCAACGGCAAAACTATGTGGCCAGATCGTCCGGGAGGCCATGAAGAAAGAGTATGGGCCGGCGTTTGCGCAGTGATACTCTCGCTTACAGACTTTGAATGGATATACTCGGTCCAGACCAGATAAAATTGCCTGCATTGATGGGGGAAAAAACCATTGTCCATCGTCTTATATGGTCCAATATGACACGCTTGAACCAGAGGTTGTAGCATCAACTCGCCGCCCAATATACCACTTCGAAAGATGTTCGCGTCGCAGTCGCACCAACCGACGAGCATGATCTGAGGGGGAAGATCCAAGGACTGGGTTCAAAGTACGGAGCTTATTCATTGTTGAAGGCTTTCGATCAGTTGATCAGGTAGCTAGTCGTTGGGTTGGGAGCAGAGCGTCGAGCTACTAATGGTCTAAAATTTGACAGCTAGTTGTAAACGGCTGGGAACATGTGTTAGTCTCCAGGCGCATACAGATATACATATATAGAGAATCATATTGATCTCGTACCGTTTAGCGGAATCTATCGTCTGCTGGGTTGTTCTGCCCTTCTCCTTTTCCTCGCGGTTGATTCGGAGCGCAGCGGCGCCTAACCCAATCACGAGAGCGAAGATAGGGTCTGCAGCCCGCGATATGATGTATGTTGGTGGTGCCATATTCTGATGAAATAATAAAAGTCGATGGCGAATGGAGAGACCGAACGCTTCTAAGCTTGTCGAGTGTTCTTTTGAGCAAGTGGGAAGTTTGCGTATAGGTAGAGGTAGGTAGGTACTTAGATAGATGGTGTAGGGAGGTATCCTGCTTCGTCAATCCAGCTTGGATTTAGCCTCGACGAGAATCGTTGGCGGGGACCCAATCAAATACCCTTTACAGCGATAAGGCGGAGGGGCTTATCGGATATGCATTTATGCAGTTGAGTCTTTGCGCTAAACCATATACGGCCTTAAGTGGCTCTCTCGGCAATCAAGCCGCACACCAGAAATTCTGGGACCCCAGCAAGGCAAAATCTCGGCCAATTCAATTGCACCCACCACCAATTTCGCAACTTGAAGCTCCCATTCCTTCCTCGACCCTCCGGACGACGACGACCAGACTAACCACAACAATCACCACAGCGAACTGAAAATGAAGTTCCTCAAGGTTGGCCGAGTTGCCATAATCACTCGCGGCCGCTATGCCGGCAAGAAGGTACGTTCGTTTAGCAGACGTGATCCATGTCAATCAATGTGGTCAGCGAATCCGACACGGCGACTTTTCGAGCCAAAAAAAAAGAAAGAGTTGGAGATTTGTTGCGACGATGTCAATAAAGAGGAAATATACGAGTGGCGACGAACGACATGACTCAAAATGCTTGTTCCTTGTCCTCTTCCCAAACTCTACACCACCAACTTGAAAGCCTCTCTCGCGTTCTGACGTTCTGACATTCCTCTCCCCCCTCCAGGTCGTCATCATCCAGCCCGTCGACAGCGGCAACAAGGCACACCCCTTCGGCCACGCCCTCGTCGCCGGCATCGAGCGGTACCCCTCCAAGGTGACACGGCGCATGTCAAAGACGCGCCAGGAGAAGCGGTCCAAGATCAAGCCCTTCGTCAAGGCCATCAACTACAACCACCTGATGCCCACACGATACACACTGGAGCTGGAGGGACTGAAAGGTGCCCTGACAGCCGAGACGTTCAAGGAGGTTAGCCAGCGCGAGGACGCCAAGAAGAATGTCAAGAAGGTCCTCGAGGAGCGCTACACTAGCGGCAAGAACAGGTGGTTCTTCACTCCTCTCCGTACGTCTCCCCCTTTCCTGCTCTCCCGAGACAGCCCCTTTGTATACATCCCGGACCTCTCTTCGCCTTCAACTCGCCTTCAACTCGCCTCACAGCGACCACGAAACAAGGCATATAGCTGACTGTTCTATCGCACACAGGGTTTTAAGCTCGTCCATCATCTCTGCGTCTTCTGACTTCCGCGTGTTCGGTCTTTTTCGGTGAAAGGGGAAAAGCAGGGAATTGGAGAACGGTCTGGTCTGGTACGGGATGTACATTCACATGCATCACAATTGGCAATTGCATTTAGGGACAACAAACAAAAAAGAGAAACATAAAAAAACACCGATACCAACTGTGTCCCTGTGCTTCAGCCGAAAACCCGCCTCACGAGAAATGATAATATCGGTTGAGAGAGACCAAGGATAGCACCGAGACCGAACAATGAGAAGCAAGATGATTCGTTTGATGAAGCAGCACACGTCCTGCTCGCTCTCCTCGTCTCGGAATTGGATGACCCCACGTGACCTTTTGTGAGCTAATATCTAGATTCGTTACTCTCGACGCATACGTGGGCCAGGAAAGCCGTCTGCCGTAATCGATTTCCTGTCTGTTACTGCTACGGACATGGATATTATGTACACTATAGAGGTATCATGCGAAAACGTGTGAGACCTATCATATGCGCAACGCATATACTCAAAGAGACCCCCAGTATATCAGTACACTATCCACGCCCGACGTCTCTGTTCTCTTATTCAGTCATCACATGTAGCCGTCCTCTCCACCTGTGGCTGACTTACTACATGTCACCTACTCATCGCCTTAGAAAGAATGATCAGGGCCATTGACATTTCAGCATAGGTTGAAACGCGGCGGGACTTTTACCAGGGCTGGTTAAACATGTGTCGCAGGAAAGAATGGCTCAGGCCAAGGGCAAACATAAGAGGGAGCAATCTATGTGACATCTTTGTGGTGTCAAGATTAGCTATCAGGCTATTTGTCTAATTAATATTTATAAATTACAAAGAAAGGGCAAGTGCCCGGAGGAGTTTCTAATACAGATGCTGAGAAGAGGATGAATGCCCAACGAAAAGCTGTCTCAACCCCGGAAGAAAGCCCTGGTGTCAATGGCCGCCACCTTGGCCGGCTCCGTGTAAGTACCGTTGATCGGCGCTACCTCGCCGCCCGTGGCGGTGACGTACAGCAGATGGCTGCTGTCCCCCGCGCCCCAGGCATACGCCGTAGGGCCGGGGATCGCGGACGAGTTGAGGCCGCCGGCGACGAACTGGACGGTCCGGTACTCGCGACGCGCGCCCGAGCCCGGGCCCTTCTTGTAGAGCACGAACGCCTGGTTCTCGAAGGGGGCGACGCCCCAGATGTTGCCCCGCTTGTCGAAGGTGAAATCGTCGAGGCCCGAGATGCCGGGGATCGTGGCCAGGGTCTCGACCCGGGCCCCCCTGCGCGGGTAGCCGTCGCGGTCGATGGCGATGCGGTAGAAGGCGATCTTGGCGGTGTTGGACAGGTAGAGGTATCCGTCGTAGATCTGCAGCCCGTTGACGCCGATGGACAGGGCCGGGCCGGGGGCGCCGGAGAGCTCCGGCGTCTCCAGGACGACCTCGTACTTCCCCGTGGCCACGTCGAGGCGGAGGACCTGGCCCCTGTAGGAGTCGCCGAAGAGCGCGATGGTGGGGTCCTGCGGCAGGGTGACTATGCCGTTGAGGACGCCGGCCGCCGGCACGTCGGCGACCTTGCGGAGGCGGACGCGGTCGGAGTCCGGGCGCGGGAACTGGACCTCCCAGATCACGGTGGTGTTCGGCTCCGGGACGGCGAAGCTGGAGAAGCGCTGCGCCGTGACGATGTAGCTGTCGTGGCCCACGGCCGCGATGCCGACGAGCCCGGTGGACTCGGTGAAGTTGTGCAGGGAGCTCAGGCGGGCGTGGGGCGTGCCGGCGCCCCTCAGGAGCCAGAGCTCGGCGTCCGCCGCCAGCTGCGTGACGAGGAAGTCGCCGTTGGGGCGCCTGACGATGCGCTCGAAATACGAATCCAGCTCGGTGAGGCTGGCCGTGGTCGTGATGGGGAGGTGGATGGCCGGCAGCTGGCTCACGCAGGGCAGCGATGCTGCCGAGAACCCCCCTACCGCGAGGGATGCGGCCAGGCACAGTTTCGTGAGAAGCGACTGCATTGTTCGTCTCTTTTTTTTTCTTCTCTGAGCTCAAAAAGGGGCGATTGAAGGCGTGTTGAGGTGAGGCCTGCTGCGTTTCTGCTGCTGCCAGCTTGAAGGGGGAGCGAGCCTTCAACACATTATATACGCGTCCCCGATCCGACTCTCGATGGGACGAAGGAAGCGGCCCATATCGAAAATCTTTGTCAAGGCCATCATTGTCGTTTCGTGCTTACAAATTCGCAGGATGGGAATAATATGATGATCTGAGGCAGTACCCGCCTGGACTTATTACGTCTTTTCAGGCTAAGCAGGAGTGGTTACTGACTTACTTACCGACCCTTAGCCTGGGTTTTTGAATCGCGAAACGGATCTTTAAATAGCGGAATCTTGGCGTGCCTTACTCGCTCTCCATACCAAACAAATTACACCAAAAGATTTAGAGCGTTGCTAACCGGGCATCCTACAAAGTCTTATTCCGGGCACCCTTCGGCTCGAAACGGCCGGCCACACCGCTAACGGCCTGCCATACCTTAGCCAAGTTAATTGCAGTGAATTCAATGAATCGGGTCAATTGCAGGTTATCAGGTCTATCGCAGCCAGTTATAGTTGTTGTTACTGTTGTGGTATAACGTCAGCGCTTCCACAGTTGTCTCTCCCTTGGCCTCCTTGCTGGCCTCGTTTGTTTGCCGCGTTGGCCTCGTCGGCCCTGTTGGGTGTGTAAACCGTAATGGCTTCAGAGTCACTGCAATAGACTTGGCTGTCATTGGAACTGCGTGAAGCGGGCCGTCAGCAGCGTGGCAGGCCGTTCCGGTCCAGAGGGTGCCCGGATAAGAAAAGTAGGATGCGCGGTTAGTAACGCTTAAGATTTAAGTGCCTTTGGATTGCTTTAATTAGGTAGCTTTTCTCTTTTATTTTAATGCTAAGCAGTTAATATTTTTGAGCGTTGCTAACCGGGCGGCTTACAGAATATGGCAAGGCTGGCGCAAAGAACCTGCCGAGCCTGCAAGGCTTACGTTTCTGTCTCCTCCACTAGGTACAGAACTTGAAAGGGGTATATACCGACCCCAAAGGAATTGTCAGCAACCTGATATTTGCTGATTTCCGATCCAATCTAGATACTGCCCTGCTTTGACTCTATATTCGTTAGGCAGAGGTTAGGTAATCTCTGCTAGCCTTATAAGGGGATCTAGAGTCCACATTACTTGGACATCTCCTAACGCCACCTGCCTAACGCCGATAACCCTAACGCCGACCTACCTAACGCCGACATACGTATTTCTAGCCAACTATATATAATATATGCTTCGCAATGCCACCTACACTACCGTAGCGTACCTATTCTATTATATGACTTTCATGGGAAATACGCAACGGGGGCCTATGGTATGGCTCCAGACTAAGGCTAAGAAATCAGCCGTATGCGACTAGATGCGGTGATATAAGCGGTGCGCGTAAGGGGGAAGAGGAGGGAAGATGGAGGCTGGTTGGATGCAGGCAAGGTCTCCCTCCTATCTACTCAATTGGCTTGCTTATAAGAAGCAGGAAGCCTACTCACTTGAATGCCTAGGCAGAGTAGGCTGGAAAAGTTGTGTCGCATGTTGGAATATCAACACTCTGTTGGTGGAAGGCGAGTGGCACAAGCACGACAAGTGAATGAGAAGTGAAAAATCCAAGTTCGGCATGCGTTTCGATGCAACACCTCAAAAGCATAGATTATCATTCAACTGTTATCTGGGGGCTACTCCCAATCATTCATCCCTCGTCAATCAGATCTAGTTCTTACACATCTCCGCAATACATGAGTCTTAGAATGCATGATGGAATCAAAACAAATCTCTAGACGTGACGCCGTTTCGCCGTTTTATAGTTCGCATTGCCGCAATGCCTTCCAATGGTGACGCGCCGGCCCCCGATAATCAATAGAAATAGAAACTCTCCAAACCCAGTTGTCAAGTCTCGCGACGCAAGTGGCAGGATGCCGTCGAAATGAGTGATCCTCTCATCTAATCAGCTCTTCCCTCGATATCCACGAACGCCAGCTTAACAGACCCTCTACATGCCTCCAGAATGCCGGGCTACAGTTGGGCGGCTCTATGAGGACACACCTAACTTGCCTGCAGCATTGCTTAAATACTGGGATGGGTCATACTCGGGAGCGTAGGTGGGTGCCAAGCCGCCCAACACGAGGAAAATCAACAGCACAACTGCACTGACGACGACTACCTTGCGAAGAGCAGGGCGAGTCGAGCCAAATTCAGCCCACTGGCGACTCGCTTCGCTTGCGTAGCCTTTGAGGGCGTCGCCACCAAGTTTGTAGTAGACCATACCACCCAAAGCAATGCTGTACCCGAAGGCCTGGAGGCCGGAGATAGGCGTGGCCCAAATAGCCATCGATGCCAAGACGAGCAGGACATCCTTGAGAACACCGCAAAGAGTCATAATGACGGCGGATGTCTTACCAATCTGCGAAAAGAAATTAACTTGAATCTAGCCGCCACGATTCTGCTCCACTTACCAGGAAAACGACCGAAACGTTGAGAAGGAATGCGCAAAGACCATTCAGGAAGAAGGTCACCAAACCAACATTGTAAACCTCACCCAGAGAAACCCGAGGCACTTCCCAGATAAGGGCGACCACACCATTCATAGCGGCGCAAATAGGGGCGAAGTAATAAAGTGAGACCAAGGGATCCATCTTGTATTCGGCAGAGCTGAGGAGGGCCTGAACCAAGTTGAGCCGAATGGCCTCGAACAAGACACCTCCGAGCTGATAGAGGAAGCCGATCCACACGAACTTGATCTCGCCAAACGATGCGATGACAACACCAACAACAATGGCCGAGACGTTCGCAAGTTGTTTGAGATTCACGGGGGCAATGCCCATTGCCCAGCTCGACAACAGCACAGCGACTGGGGTGGTGGCCTACCGACACGTCAGCGTTGGATGTTCCCCTTTATCCCTGTCCCCTATCTCCGTACCTTGATCATCTGAATAAACGCAACACTGAGGTAAAGGTAGGTCAAATTGCCACATATAAGACTCAAGCTGAAGAAGACACCAATGGGGACAATGGCGCGTAAATAGACGCGCCCGGTCATCTTAACCGATTTGCGGCCATCGAGTAGCGTCGTGTAGCGGGCCATCAACTGAGTAGCGACAGTCGCGAAGGACAAGTGGTAGGTTGTCAAAATGACGGGATAGCCTGGAAATTGTCAGACTCTGTTATTGTTACACAACCACTGTTGTTTTCGCTTACGGAAATCGAGACTGTCGAGGATCCATTTGTTGAACAAAATGACAGACGACGAAAGACTAATCCAGGTACTGTATCGACAAGCTGCCATCAGCCAAGGTCCAGTAGATGGAAGGGGGCGGCTCGGACGTACACAACATAGAGGGCGGGATGAAAGACTGGCTGCGGAGGCGATGGCTTGTCGGCGGTGGCGGCATCAGCAGTTGAAGTCGGCAACAGAGGACCCTTGGCCTCTCGCGGGCTGTCGCCAGATATGCGACTCTTCTCGTCGGCCATTGCGATAGCGGATGGTAAAGGCTGGAGGTTTAGTGGTGGCAGAGAAATGGGAGGAGAATAAAAACAAAGAAGTTCGCCCGGGTCTAAGGAAAGAGTGACAAGGCGCGGCAGATAGATTAAGGTGACGAGGAAAAAGATTAGATGCAGCTGTTGTGAGAAAGCAACACTTCGAAGAGGAAAGGTGGTAGGCAGCTACTTCAGTAGACGCACAGTACAAGAGTGCCTGAGATTCAATCCGATAACACAGATAAGCTCAGTAGATTAAATATAGATGAACAGTGCATATAATACAAATCCACACAGTATTTAGCCCGATACGAAGTATTCATCCGCCTCTTTCAGCCTACCTACGTCCTAAGTACTTCTCTACCATATCTACGGTACTTAAACAGAATTGGCTTGGACCTACAACCAGACATTCTTTTTCTAACGGATGGACCTTCTCCATGTAGATCATGGAAATACGGTTTGAAGATTCACACAACAGCTCAATATCAAGTGAATGTAGGGCGATGGTGAGTGCCTCGACTTACTTCACTGCCTATAATATGTAGGTACGCTCCTTTAGGTGGATTCAACGAATCTCAGTGTGCCTGGTTCCTTAGCCTATGGGAGAAGCCAACTAAACCCCGTGCATGCGAGAGTTGGCGCTAGGTACTTTAACTGGGGAAAGAAGTACTCCAAGTTCGTAATCAATATTCCTACATGCTCCGTTTGATACAGGCCAACAACAAGGCTGAGCCGTGCCTCAACCATGCTCCATTCCAATGAACACTTACACGTAAGCTCATGGCCCTATTTTTATACTTTTTATAACAAGATATCTAAACAACAACGCTGTTGAATTTGTCTAATGAGCGTTAGTACTTTCCTGACCTATGACGTAGAGTCATTGTACCTAGGTATGTGTTTCAAGTGCCTAAGGCTTCCAAGGTCCGGAGGGCTGAGACAACGCCAATACGCGGCCCGACCGTGGCAAGCACCAAGTGCCGTTCTATGCCTCGTCGTACATACTTACATATACCTTACACGGTCGGTATTAAACAAACTTAACTTCTGCAAGACATGGCATGACCATGACAACCTATATATATGGACACGTACCGTGCACCGAGCGCAGACTACCGGGTGCCTTACTGGACGGTATTGGGTCGCCTTATTGTAGGTATGTTTGACATGGAATCCATGTCGTAGATTTATTCAATATATCTTCTTACTATGGTGTTGCATCTACACCACATACTTTGTATTGCTAGTTGCCATTCCTTCCCTCCTTTTCCTTCTCTGGAGTCCATAGTTTTCGTAGCACTCGCCTGGGACTGTTGCAATCAGCTGACATTGCTGACAGGAATTATGTGCTTGGTAAGTAGGAAGATTGCAAAGCCGCTATTATCTTTGTTTGTCCTGACCCAGATTTGTTCGCCAGAGCTCGGCTTGAAAACCGCATCAATTTTGTACCCAGAAATGAAATGGAGACATACAGTGGTTCTCTACCCGGTACCTACATGCATCCTCTGGATAAGGTACTACCCACCTTGATTAGGTAGTTACGGGAAGTGGCTTTTGCGATGCAGGTCACTTCGGGTGTAACCTGCTACTAATATAGTGCACGTAGTGTAAATGCGGTATATGGGTCGGCTGTTGATCAAACTGAAACGACGACGGCTTGTCTGATACCGGTAGTGTTTGTCTTGCAGATCTTGCTGGCTGCCGCAGCACCGAGGAATTGGCAGTGAAATCGAGTTTATTCGCTGACTTGGAAGCATCTAGGTACACTACCTACCTTAGGTAAGTACACACCAGGAATTTTACCTGGTGTCTGATAAGAAAAAGGTGCCGTTTGACGTTTTTGCAGAGCAAGGATTCTTGCATCATCTCATCTGCCGTATGTGTACCTACATTGTGTCCATGATAAGGGCTTTCAGATCTGAGTAAGTAAGGTAGGTACCTATTATATTGCACATCTTGACCACGCAATGTTGGTCTGCCAGCTCGTCAGCCAAGAAGTACCGAAGTGGATACAATCTGAACCAGAAAGCCGCGCCAAATCAGACTCGATCTCAAGAAACTGTTTATGTGTAGCAGGCCGCGGACTAGGCCCTGAATAGCCACACCGATCATTACTTTATGACAAGCCAACTTCTAGTCCATGCTACACTAGCCAAATCATGATCCAGATTTCCGTTGCGATTCTTGCTAGCGCTTGACCAGTGGATCGTCTGGGTCCCGTCTTGGTCAAGTCCTACACAGGTAGTGGAGTCGAGGTGGCCTTGGTACACTATTACTCCTTGCCAATTCATGAACCGAAGCCAAGATACTGTAGCCTTAGGTAGTACTCTTGTGCACAAGATAGGAAGGCATCTCAGAGTTGGTGGTGTAGCGTTGACGCGTACAGCTTTACTTGTACACAATTAATTTTAAATTGTGAAATTAACCCAGCAGTTAGACTGCTCAATGCTCCTGTGAAGTGCCCATAATTTACGCATTTCACATATTATTGGCGGTGTGGGACACCCCTGATTATCCGTTTCCAGAGTTCTGTGATCTTCCCCCTTTTTTTGGGTCTTACCCCTGACTAGCTCAACAGACGTTCTGGGCAGCATTCTCCCTTCCGCCTATCATGGCACATTGTAGGTAGGTCTGTTAAGTATTGTCTGAATCGTGGTCTATCTACCCACTCACGGCAGACTCTGTCACAGATAAAGCCACGTAATCAAGGTAGGTAGGAGCTGCGGTGGCAGTATGAAAAACAAGGGCGGACATAAGACTTTCAAGTTTCTTGGTAGGCATTTACTGTCTTGTTAGAATTGGACGGACGGCATCACAATCACGGGCGTTCTTACACTACAGTAGTATCTGTAATAGTACAACCCTGAGAAATTTTTATGTCACATAGTGTGATGGCCAGATCAGGTAACTTTCAGCTCTGACATACCTACACTAAGTACATGTAGGTGTTGTCACTTGAAGCCATGCCTACCTACATGTATTCCCACAAGTCAAGATAGAGGGACGGTTCACATGGCAATGACAATTAAAATTATGTGGCGTTGGTGGTTATGTACAAGTACCCAGATAGGCAATAGCCTATAAAATATAGATGTACGGTACCTCTCTCGGGAAGATGAAATTATGATGAACATCTGAGAAGGATGGGGGTGCTGGTGGACAGTACCTAGGTACTTAAAAGTACCTTATCATGGGATCGGCCTATCAGAGGGCTCGATGTCAACGGATGGGTCTGTGATTAGCAGTAAACTATTGTAGACCCACATAATTTTCCAATTGACGAGGGTCTGCCCCTCTCCGCCACTATTTTCCCAAGTGCCCCAAAAAGAGCTCCTCTTCCCCTTCTTTTGCAACAAGCTTCATTCCTTCAATGCTCTAAACCTCCCCATTCTTTCTCGTGCTTATACAAGTTGTATAGAGTGACAGACACTTAGACTCTTAGATCTCACACCTCATACACCATGGCCTCGCAGCAAGTAGACGTTCTCGTTATTGGCATGGGCCCCACGGGCTTGGGTGCAGCAAAACGTCTTGACCAACTTGTATGCTTTCACACCGCTTCCTAAAATCCAAACGCATGATGTGAACGTAGGCTAATACCCCAACAGGATAATCAGTCATGGCTCATTATCGATTCGGATGAGAAGGCTGGAGGTTTGGCGTCGACGGATGTCACACCAGAGGGCTTTGTAGGTGTCGTCTCAAGATGCAAGGCGAGTAGTTGCTAACGTCTTCTGTCACAGCTCTACGATGTTGGGTGAGTGTCTCTACCTTGTACACCGGTACAATGCCTAGCCCGCCGCTGCAACGATGATATTGGCTTGCGGAAGCAATGGCATGGCTGTCAAGATAATTTCCGTACAACACTGGTTAAGGTCAACAGCTAACCCAAACCGCTTCACAGTGGACACGTTATCTTTTCCCACTACAAATACTTCGACGACTGTATCGACGAGGCTCTGCCAAAGGAGGATGACTGGTATACCCACCAGCGAATTTCCTATGTCCGCTACAAGGGCCTCTGGGTCCCCTACCCGTTCCAAAACAACATCTCTATGCTGCCTAAAGACGATCAGGCGAGGGCTTTGGACGGCGTAATTGATGCCGCTTTGGAGGCCCGTACTTCCACCACCAAGCCCAAGAACTTCGACGAATGGATTGTACGCATGATGGGCGAGGGCATTGCAGATATTTTCATGCGGCCATACAACTACAAAGTTTGGGCTGTTCCCACTGAGAAGGTTTGTTTTCGCTCAGCCTTCATTAGTCGCATGTCTCTAAAACGGTGTTCAGATGCAATGTCAATGGCTTGGTGAGCGCGTAGCCGCGCCCGACGTCAAGCTTGTTGTCAAGAATACTGTTCTTGGCAAAGTCGCCGGAAACTGGGGTCCCAACGCCACCTTCCGTTTCCCTGCCCGTGATGGCACTGGCGGTATCTGGATTGCCGTCGCCAACACTCTGCCTAAAGAGAAGAAGCGATTTGGCAAGAAGGGTACAGTCACTAAGGTCGACGCCGAAAAGAAGGTTGTTACCTTGGCAGACGGCTCAACGATTGGCTACAACAAGCTTATTTCAACCATGAATGTTGATCAGCTAGTCGAGTTGATGGGCAACCAGGAACTTGTTTCACTCAGCAAGGGTCTCTACTATTCTTCCACTCATGTAATTGGTGTTGGTATCCGTGGCGCGCGTCCTGAGCGTATTGGCGACAAGTGCTGGGTAAGTCTCCCGACGTTGGAGAAGGTGTATCCCACTAACGAATGACCAGCTTTACTTCCCTGAAGACAATTGCCCGTTCTACCGAGCCACGATTTTCTCCAACTATTCCCCCTACAACCAACCTCAGGCTGACGCCAAGTTGCCCACCCTTTCACTCGGAAACGGCAAGAAGCCTTCAAGCAGCGAACCTAAAGAAGGCCCATACTGGTCCATCATGTTGGAAGTTTCCCAGTCCAGCTTGAAGCCTGTTGATGAGGCCAATATCTTAAGGGATTGCATTCAGGGCCTTGTCAACACCGAAATGATCAAGCCAGAAGATGAGATTGTCTCGACATACCACCGCAAGTTTGATCATGGCTATCCTACGCCCGCACTCGAACGCGAGGGCGTACTAACACAGCTCCTTCCTAAACTACAAGATCTTGACATCTGGTCTCGTGGCCGTTTCGGAAGCTGGAGGTACGAAGTCGGTAACCAAGATCACTCATTCATGCTCGGCGTGGAGGCTGTAGACAACATCGCCACTGGCGCCGTCGAGTTGACACTGAACTACCCCGATTTTGTCAACACCCGACGCAACACTGAGCGTCGTCTCAACCAAGGCCCCCTGTCAGCCAAGAAACTTCCCACACGGACGCATTGAAGCTTCGAGAAAATTAGATGATTGGCAACGTGAGATGCGGTTTACGAGCATGGGCGCTTCCGCCGGTTTTGAATTGGCATATTGCAAGAGCTCAACGAGTTCCTATGGAGTTTAATGAGGTATCTGGCCCGGATACGGAGCGAAAGAAGATGAATGTCTGGGATTTTCTCGGCTGGGAATTTCGTAGCAAGCCATTGAAATGGATCTAGTCATAATCTCGCATCAGTACTTTAGACAAGATACAACAAATACCTAGATATAGACTTGTTAGTACTGTCTCTCGGCCTATCAGAGGCTAGACATCTTTGCGCTATGCGAGGATAATTATTATCAAGCCCTGTGGTACTTCGTATGATGCTCATCAATAATCTGCATGTATGTTAGCTGTTGCTCAGCGCAATTGGGCAGGCTTGAGCAAGGGTACACGTACGTGCAAAATTGATCAGAGGTGTCGTCACATTTATTTATCCGGCTTCTCAAAAGAAATTTCGCAGTGACCTAGATCGTTCAGCTGAACTTGGCTAAACCAGACTGGTCTATCGGCTATCAGTGCATGCATGCATGAGACGGGACTCCCCCCCTCGTCGCCCCTCGTCACCCATTACATCATTTGAGCCCGCCCAACTCATGGCTTGTGCACAGTGAAACGTTAAGAGGGCCATGGCCCTAAAATGACCTCAGTGCTCTAGGAACATGTAGTGTACGTTTAGTTTACCAACATGAACCTTGGAACCTGTAGGGACTTCGATGCAGGTACTTGCCTCTTACCCACCCACCTAGAAACAGAAGAATTTGTAGCGGGGTGTCTGGGTCCGGCAAGTAGATAGCCCGTCGAATCCAGGTATATCAATGACCAAATAAATACTTTGATATACCTAGCCTCCCTACCTTGGTAGGTTAAGTACTTACTCTTACCCAGTCAAAATTTCAGGGCCGTTAGCATGACTTTACCGGTACGAAGTGGTAGAGACAGACCTAATCGTGCATGAATGCATGTGAGTACCAGTAGGTGTAAGTACTAGGGTTGATGCCTATGAACACATACATGCACATGATGTATGGTACAGTCTGTACAGAGGAATCTTGGTGGGTGAGCTACTTCATGTTTCGTTTCGAGCCGGGAAACAAAGTTCGACACAGCATCAATTAGAAGCTTGTCTTGGATAAAGTTGATCGAACTACTCAATCGAGCCATATCGGTATTACTAAACCATTATTCTAGTTGGCGGCATACTAGCAACAGAAGGTAGGTGTACGTACTTGTCACTAAGAGGTAGGTAACATAACGCAACTTGAAGCAAGGTTAGTAGTACCAGCAGCTACACGTAGTACTTGAGACTTGAGGCCTATGGTGGGCGGGGAGATACACCTCCAGGTAAATCTACCTTGTACCTGCTGGTATAAATCGGTTACATCCATGGATGTACCTACTTGGTGTTACCTACATGTCGGAAGGCGCTGCACCACATGCATTTATTGTAACTAGGTGGACTGCATTCCAACTTTGTCTTGCAAAGCAAAACATCACCTACATGTACTATTATTCCTAGGAGCAGCGGTGACGACGATAGAAGCAGCAGCAAGCCCGGGATCCATCACCACGCTCGGCCACCTGTCGAGAAACAACCTGCGACGTCGCTCCGGAGTGGTCGTCTGGTCTTGTCTCGTACGGTCCGCGACGACGGCCGGGACACGACATCTGGCAACTCTCTTCGGAAGACGGCGGCGGCGAACATGAAGACGAGCATCGTGTCATGAGGCTCGTGTCGTCAGCATCGTCAACACCCTGCCTGACCTGACCGGAACGTGTCCGCACCATCTCCACTCCGACCTCGAACCTCGACCCTCGACCCTCAATCTTGATCTAGATCTGGATCTGGCTGGATCTGGATCCAGATCTCCCCCTCGCCCTCCCTCCTCAAACACCTTCAGCTGCGTCTCCCGTGGCCCTGTCTTATGCCTCACCGCGGCACACGATGGATGGATCCGCGGCTCTACCAGACGAGCAGCTTGATCCGCCTGCCCGCATCCTGGAACGGCTGAGGCAGCTCACAGGCTACTCGTGGGATGAATCTAACAAGCCCGTCCATTCGAGCTACGACAACTGGTAGTTGAAACATCTCTATTGCTTGCGGCTTGCGGATGGTAGTGCTGATTCACCCCATGTAACGCAGGCATTTCTTCGGTACGCGCTTCGTCTCGCATCACTCGACGGCGGCCAGCAGCGTTATACAACCATTGCAGAACACCTCCAGTTTTCCCAAACTAAGTCCGAGCCGCACTCTCCCTCTTGAGCCTCAGCTTTTCACCGGAGTCAGGAGTGACACCAGGAGCGACACCAGGAGCGATACCAGAAGCGACTGCAACAGCGACCTCTTCATCTCGCCTCCCGCCACCTCCGCCACCTCCGCATTCGACGCTTCCTTCAGCCTCATCGAACAGCCGATCGTGGCCCGTGTGTCTTACCATATCCTACGCGAAGAGAGGGCTTTCAACACCGCTAGGACCCTCATCGCAACTGTTGACCCTAATGGAGTGCATAATGTGAAGCCCATCGACCTAGTGCGCCTCAGCCCGCAGCCTGGGGATCGTGGCCCCATCGTCGTTGCTATTTATGAGTACCCAGGCCCCAACTATCTCTTCCAAGCCCTCGATCTAGGTCCCGCCTTTTATTATGCTAGGAAAATCGATGACAAGTGGGAGGCGTACCGCCGGGATGAATTTCATCTTGACCCTCCCATCAGCCTGATGTACTTCCTAGACTTTGCTGTCGGCGCGACCCAGTGTCTCGAGCTTTTGCATCATCGTCATGGAATGGTACACGGAGAGATCAGGGCCGACGCCTTCCACTATAACAAACAGGCCAACCAAGTCAAGCTGATCAGTTTTGGTTCTGGCGTGCGTTCCTTCGAACATGGACTTACCAGTACGGGATGGTCGACACTTTCCAAAGAGCTTGGAGCAAAGAATAAACTCGTATACATCAGCCCAGAGCAGACTGGAAGGATGCCCGCCGAACCGGATACTCGCACAGACATCTACTCGCTGGGTGTCCTGTTCTGGATGCTTCTCACACAGCAGCCCGTCTTCACTGGTGCCACACCCCTCGACATCGTACAGTGTGTGCTGAACCGCCGGGTACCGATGGTCTCAAACATCAGGAGCGATGTTCCCGAGGCGATCGGGCGCATTATCCAGAAATGTACGTCCAAGCATATTCCAGACCGGTATAATTCAGCCAGCGGTCTCAGATACGACTTGCAATCGGTCCAGAAATTACTGGAGGTTGGTGACCAAGAGGCGTTGAAGAAGTGGACTGCTGCTTCCAAAGATGTGTCATCCTACTTTATGCTTCACACGGATATGGTCGGACGAGAGAAAGAGAAAGCAGAGATCGTCGCCATTATTGAACGGGTCTCGAGGTCTCAGGCTTTGGCTAAAAAATATAGCACCTCTCGTTTTTCGGACGTGTCCGGCCGTGCTGGCGACTTGCTAGACACAATCGATGGGTCAAGTGAGGGCGACCTTTCTGTCGAGGGCGGGAATATTCTAAGTAGTTCCTTCCCCCAAACTAGTCTTCTAGGATCAAAACAATCCCTACAAGATTCCCAGCAATCACTCAATGGAACCGACTCCCACACCGTCTCCGAGGACACCGTTTCATCAGGCACTCTGGGCATATCGGCCAATTCTCCCAATCGATCACTAAAGACATCCGAAAGACACCCCTCCGTATCTGCTGAGGCTATGAGCAGTACCGACAACACCAGCGAGCGGCAGGCTTCGTCAAAATCCATGCCCAGTGAGAGCTCGAGCAGACACTCGAAGCAACTAGGCACATCGAAGTATCGAAGGCGGGGTTACTGTGAAATTGTAGCGATTGAAGGAGCTGCCGGCCTTGGAAAGAGTTTCCTCGTGCAGCAGATTCTTGTCGACGCAAGGAGAAGAGGATACTGTGCGACAGCAAAATTCGATACCGCCAGGCGCACGGCATTTGCGCCGCTCATAAAATTAATGTCGTCGTTATTCAGGCAGGTGTGGGGTGAGAGGAATGCCGACACTGCTCTACATATAACCCTCAGGGACTATGTTCGGCCTCTATGGCCGGCCCTTCACCAAATACTTGGGCTGCCCGAGTTTCTACTTGGACCGCCAGAGTCAAATGGGTCCACACGATCTGTAGCCTCGGCACAAACTTCCGCTAGTGGACGCAGCAGCCTCTTGCCTTCTATGAGACGGGGCTCTTCTGGAAGTTCTCCAGCGAGTACGCAGCCGCGCAACCCCCATGTGCCGTCCCAACCTTCGCACGATTACGTGCGGACCGGCGCCTTTACGAAGACGATCCGCTTTCTGAACACTTTCCTAGAGATTCTCAGGATCTTTGCGAATCACCATTTCATCTGCTTGTGTCTTGACGATCTCCAGTTCGCCGATGATGAATCGCTGGAGTTGATAACCCAAGTTATTGCCGCGAGGCTAAATATGGTACTCATAGTAACATATCGCCCCAACGAATTGGCCCCCGAAAAACTCCACGGGATATTGCATCCTGTAGAAAACGAAGGTATGGTGCTTTCCAGAGCTAAGCTTCCAGGTGCTCAACTAATATATAACAGAAACCCCCAAGGCCAGCTGTTCCAAGGTCACCAGAGTCGTCCTCTCGCCATTGACAGAAGATGAAATTATCCGCTACGTTGGTTACACACTTTGTCGTTCCCCGGAAGATGTGACACCTTTAGCGCTTATCCTTCAATCAAAAACAGCGGGAAATCCGTTCTATCTACGGGAGATGCTCAATGCATGCTATCGCCAAAAATGCATATGGTACGACTACCATGAGAGCCGTTGGCTCTACGACTTAGACAGACTTTTCGAACAGTTTAAAAGCGAGCATGGTTATGATGTCTTAGACAACGACTTCATTACTCATCGCCTGAATGAATTACCACCCGCGTCGCGCTGGATTTTAGCATGGGCAGCATTACTAGGAAACTCCTTCTCGTTTGACCTGGTCTGTCAATTGATGAGTGGCGAGTTCGGTCTGGTTGATGATGAGTGTCCTGATAGAGAGGACGTCAAGCAACCCACGGTGTTTTCGAAACGCGAGGTCGTGGTGGGTTTACAAGCTGCAGTCAATGCGTGCATCATCGTGCAGGGGGAAACGGATGACCGATTTCGTTTTGCTCATGACAGATATGTTCAAGCAGCAGCGGTGAGTTCCCATGCACTTTTCCCCCTTGGCCTGACGCAGGAATAACCTCACTAACAATTCAGAATTGCCAGTCATTGAAGGAGTGCAGTATCCGCAGCATGCATTTCATCATAGCCCAGACTCTCATGACACACTTAGACTCTGGGATTCGGGCGAGGGATAGTACTGCTTCTCACATTTGCGAGTCTGTCGACATGATTAAACGGAAAGTTCATACTCGCTACCCGTTTCGGAAATATCTCATGGAATGTGCCGCAACGGCCGTTGAAAATGGGGCAAGGCCGACGGCGGTCAAGTATTACCGCCGCGCTATATCACTTTTACAACCAAATCCCTGGACAGAAGGAGAGGAAGACGTTCACTATGACGAAACACTTCAGCTGCATCTTCGGGCTGCCGATTGCTACGTCTACATGGGCAATCACGAGGTGGCTCAAGAACTAACAGACACTGTATTCAAAAATGCTACGACCGCAGATGATAAAGCAGTGGCAGCACTACTACATTCACGCATCCAGTTCCAAAGTGGTGATGCAGTCGCAGCACTTGCTACTTTAAAGCAAAGTCTGCAACAATTAGGTGTTCAGACTGACCCCCAGCCGACGTATGAGAAATGCGATGGCACTTTCTTAGAACTCTCCCAAAAGATCACGACTATGGGGCGCATAGAAGCAACCAACCTCCCACACAGGGATGGACCCCAGAAAATGACTTCTGCCGTTCTTCTTGGGGATGCTGCTCAAGCTGCATGGTGGAGCGACCCTCTCGAGTTTTACAATATAGCGTTGGCCTTGATGAACATGCACCTAAAAGAGGGGTCGATACCCCAATCAAGCATGGCATTCTTATATTTTGCTATGATTGCAGTCTCGAGATTCAACATGCTAGAGCTAGCATCGGAGCTCGGCAACCGATGTTCAGAACTCCTCGATATGTATAGAGATCCTTCGTCCATCGCCCGCGGACAAATGCTCTACTTAACGTTTATCAGTCACATAAACACTCCGCTTTGTATTTCGGTTACTTTTTGCGACCAGTCCCTCGACTATGCTGCTGGCGCTGGGGACCGGGCATCGGTGATTCTCAGTTTTGGCCTTTCTGTACAGATGAAATTCTTTGCTGGTGAGAATGTCGCCGACCTTGAGTCTATATGCCAATACTGCTGTGAAGAGGTTCCTAGTTGGCACCAAGACACTAGGGGTGGGACTTATTTGATATCGGTGAGGCAATTGTGCCGGTCGCTCCAAGGAAAGACGAATACGAGCGACCCAAAGGGTGTGATGTCCGATGATCAGCACAACTCCATGGTTTACAAAGCTTGGCTTGACGACCATACAAGAAATGACGGCAGATCCGTTCTATTCTACGAAACGATAGAGATTATTCCTTTGTACCTCTACGGCCATTACCAAGAAGCGTGCGAGCTTGGGCGGAGGTCTTTGGGCAAGCTTGACTCCCTCTGGTCAGCACGCAACACGCGCGTTGTCCTTGTGTTCTATGGATTAGCAAGCGCAGGCATCATTCACCAGAAGTTGGCAGACCCACAAACGAACAGTGCAGAGATAGAAGATGATGTCCGGGATGCTATTGTTCAGATCAAAAGCTTCAGTCAAAAGGTTAAGGATTGGGAGCTGGTCTCCAACGTGAATTACCTCGCATGGTCAAAGTTCCTGGACGCTCAGGTCGCGGAGCTCTGTGGGGATCATGGCTCCGCTATCCGCCTCTACGAAGCGGGTCTGGATCATGC
Source organism: Nemania sp. NC0429 (assembly GCA_022578495.1). NCBI lineage: Eukaryota > Fungi > Ascomycota > Sordariomycetes > Xylariales > Xylariaceae > Nemania > Nemania sp. NC0429. Next base: position 173,514 of record MU392200.1, on the reverse strand, counting down.
CTTGGAGTATGGCTTCACATTTGAGGAGGCTCTTGGAAACTATTTGATGGCCGGGTTCTTTGTCAGACAGACAGCAAGGCGGTCTGCAACAGCAGTATTGAAGGAATCCGTGTCTCTCTGGAGACAACTAGGAGCGCTAGGCATTGCTCACGCCATTGAAGAAGAGCACACACGTCTCCTTCGTGGCCCTATGCCGAATCCACGGTCGGCTGAAGCAGCGGTTCAGACAGACTTCGCCGGTGATTCCGCATCCGTCACATACACAGCGGATGGCGAAGATGTTCGTCAACCAGTGCAACCTGCGATTGAGGAGACCAAGGAAACTCGAATGGCAGCATGGCGCGGATCAACAACACATACCGAACCGGGAGTCGGTCTTCCGGCCCTCGATATGATCGACCTACACGCTATTCTAGTTTCATCGCAAGTTATCTCGTCCGTTCTACAAGTCGACGTCTTATTAAAGACGATGTGCGACGTCATACTACAGACATGTGGCGGATATGTCACACAAGCGGCGATTGTTGTCCAAGATGAGGAAGACAAAATGAGCAGTACTTGGTGTATTGCTGCCAGTGGCGACCCAGAAAAGGGGGCAATAGCTCATATACCCGTGCTACCCCTTATTGGCACATCCCGAGTGGCAGAGAACGTCATTCTATACTGCACACGTTTTCGTGAAGTGGTCTTCATTGCAGATCTCATCACCGACGAGAGATTCGGTAATGTAGCAGAATCCTGGCTGCAAAGGAACCCATTGAGTAAGGCCGTTGTTGCAATTCCAATATGCCATGGCACAAAACCGCTTCTTGGTGTAGTCTATCTCGAAGGAGCACCCGGATCATTTACAGACAGAATAATCACTGTGCTGCAATTGTTGGTCAATCAAATTGGCATCAGCTACTCCAATGCTCTTGCTATGAAGGACCTCGAGAAGGCCTTTAAAGAGAATGACGCGATGATTGACTTGCAGAAAAGGGCACTGGCACAAGCAAGGGCTGCTGAAGCCAAAGCCAAGGATGCGGAGAACGAAGCCAAACGCAATGTCAAAATCGCCGAAGAGGCCGCAAAAGCCAAAAATATTTTCCTTGCGAACGTGTCTCACGAGTTACGTACACCCTTGAACGGCGTCATTGGAAATTCGGAACTACTGAGGGATAGTAGTCTCAACAAGGAACAATTAGAAATGGCTGAATCCATTCGAGTATCAGCCGATCTGTTGCTCACTGTCATCAATGATATATTGGACTTTTCCAAGATGGAAGCCGATAAGATGAAGCTGTACATCATCGCATTCAATCCCGAGGAGATGGTCCGCGAAGTCGTTAGAGCAGTCTCGTACAGCAATCGAGAAAAGACGTCAAAGAAGAACGTTAAAATTGTACAAGACATCAATCTACCCCCCATGCTAATATACGGGGACCCGATACGTCTTCACCAAGTCCTTGGAAATCTTATAAGCAATAGTCTCAAGTTCACCGAACACGGGTCCATTAGCATCGGCGCTAGGGTTGATGCGGACTGGCCTGATAAAGTCGATTTGACGTTTTGGGTTCGTGATACCGGTATTGGCATTCCCCCCAAGCAGTTAGAAAAACTTTTTAAGCCGTTCAGTCAGGCTGACGCCAGCACCGCCCGAAAATATGGCGGTAGTGGACTTGGGCTTAGCATCTGCAAGTCGTTGATCGAGACAATGATGCAAGGGCATATCAAGCTAGAAAGCCAGGAGAACATTGGTACCACCGTATGGTTTACGGTTACCTTCGACAAGGCAGAGCCAGAGGTGTGCGCTGGTGATGTTCAAAACGTACAAGTACCGCAAGCGGTCGAACAGTCGCGAAGGAGCCTTCAGCACGTGACCAGAGACAATTCACTCAATCCATACAGAGATCTCACCGTGATACCCAAAGAGCAGCTGCGGATTTGTATCGCTGAAGATAATCTCATTAATCAGAGGATAGCCATCCAATACGTACGCAGGCTCGGGTACACGCAAGTGGATGCGTATGAGAACGGGCTGAAAGCTGTGGAGGGGCTTCGACAGAAAGCACAAGAAGGGAAACCCTATCATATTATTCTCATGGATGTGCAAATGCCCATCTTAGATGGTTACGAAGCAACAAAACTTCTGCGTCAAGATTCCAACGAGAAAGTCAGAAGTATCCTGATAATCGCAATGACAGCGTCAGCAATTCAAGGCGACCGAGAGAAATGTTTGGCTGCAGGTATGAACGACTACTTAGCAAAGCCCGTCAAGGCCGATCTTCTGAAACGGAAGCTCGACATGTATACCACCACGCAGGTCCTGCCGCCAACTCCCCCAGCCAGACAAGTATCCGATCCAATGAAGCCTCACTATGTGAACGCTGAGACTTCGACGGCGACAAATTCTTCCACATTGGACGGTCATAAATTATCCAGCGGCTCGCCACTCATTTTATAGTGAACTCTTCTTGCCGATAACCAATTGCGCGGATACTTTCAACCAGCGAGGCCACACACGGGTCCTTGACTAGCAGATGGTACTCCACATCAAGCTTTCAGGCCGTCTCTACGTTGACAGCGCCAGGAAAGATGCCACCACCACTACTACTACTACATCGTCATACCACATTGCTTGAAGACTGGGAAAGGTGTTCAGCGACACACATGGGACTGTCCAATTACCCGCAAGTGTCCGGTAGAACGCAGTAGCGAATGGCTTGGTCCTTTTCTCGGGAATCGGACCATCTCAATTCTCAGACCTCCGCCCTTGATTCATTTATATCTTTTCGATTAACACAATAGCAGCATTTGTATACATTGGGTGCCGTTTAGACAAGAAGACATCATGACTCCAGGTTTGCATTTGGGCCTGCGCGGCGAGCGAGGGTCACACCGTAGAAGGTCTGTTTTTTTTTAGGGTATGGGCATGGAACTTTGGTCAGGCGGCTAGAAGAACTGCATTGGGACAGGCTCATGTCTCGGGAACACGGATGCAGGCTTGAATTTTCTATTAGGGGGAGCAAGACGGGCTTTTCAGTAGCATAGACAGGCCCCCCATAACTGCGTAGACTGTCAAATCTGGGCTGCGAAGTGCGCAAACGAATAACGAGAATAGCCTTGTACGAATATATGATAAACGCCCCTTATGACTGGCACTTGCTGTGGCTTGGATGAGTTGACATTATGTCCTCGTAGCCAAGTTCACCACTGAGTCTCACCTGGTCTCATAAACACGGGCGGTACAGTTAGCAGCAGTCGCTGTCTCAGAATACACGCATGCCTACACCAACATACATACTATGGTAAAATATTCAGTCACATGATATACACGGTATTACGTAGGCTATATTACAGACACGATAGGACACAGCTCTTTTTACATCGGTAGTCGTTAATAGTCAAGCAGTTCAACTCGCTAAGTGACTTTACCCAACTGGTTTCCCCCCTCTCTCTCTCTCAGAGGGCAGGGCCAGTCCAGGGCCAGGGTAGGTCAAGGTAGGTATATATAGGCCGAACAGTCTTGCCTATTCGGGAGAGATCGACCGAAACGGCGATCGAGCCCACGCGACGCTCCCCTGCCATCGCTTAATGGCTGTTCGGATCTATCGAGTCTAGTGTAGTGTATCTAACTCAGGTAGCGAGGGGAGAGAGGTATGTATGTGTGTGTGTGTGTGGGTTGGCGTCCCCGTATCTAGCGTACACACTGTTTCGGATACACTTACACACAGCTACCTAAAGTAAAGTACTTACCTACACTAAGTAAAGTATCCAGCAGCGTACATAAGGCTGGATCGCAATCTTGAACGATATGCATGTGAACGACGCCACGCTGTTTCAAGTTGCCCGGGGTTCGGGAAGAGGTTATTTTTTGAGAGAGGGAAGGGAGGGAGCGGGGGGATTTCTTTTCAACAATTCCCTCGCTTGTTTCTGTTATGCATACTTCGTACCTACCTAGGTTTAAGTCGTGTGTCTACAATACCGAGATAGCATATACACGTGTTTGAGTTATGTTTGAGCTACCGCAATACCTCTTCGGCGGGCAGAAACAAGCATAAGCAGATCAACACGGGGGGGCGTAGAATCTCGTCTAAAAATAATCTATATGTGGTCATTCACGTACTCGCCGCTTCCCACGACGTCTCAGCACGGAGAGAGAATGAGATTAGAGGGGTCTCTAGATACTGATCTAGAAGACGCGGTTCCGTCCATTCCTCTTTCGTGTTTTCATACTTTGTCGAGGGGATCCCAATATGCACACTACTGTAACTTGATACTCTACCTAGCCCGACTTAACTAGTGTACGCTACAGCCGGGAAGCAAGCGAGAGCGAGGGTAGGTAGTTCGAAGGATCGTAGATTCTCGAACTAGGCCAGGAATGATAACGCTGTAGGTATTCCTACGACGTATTTCTTAATCCGGTTAATATTTCATCCCTCTCCCTAGCAAGGAGCCTCATTGTGTATCTAGGCAGTGGGAATCAACCTCGTTTGAGATGTGCCAGCTAGGAATTGGATTGCCGGAACGGGAAAATAAGCATCCCTAACCTAGCCGTAACCTCGACCAACGATCTTTCTCGTCATCGTTTCTCATAAGTGATTGGTGCTTAGATAGTCACTATTATACCTAACGCACGACATGTCGTCACAATGGTGGGGGGGCTTGCTGCTGCCGTCGGTGCTTTATACCGAGAAAACGCCGCCCCTGGCTAGCTGGCGACATGAGTCTTGATGTAGGCATAAGAAATCGTGGCGGTAGACTTGGCAATCTATCCCGTCGGAATTCGTGCGGGCATGGTGATAGATCTCATCTTGCTCATCTCGGAGGCTTTTTGCCAAAGCTATCATGAAAGCTATCGTGGTCTAGGTAGCCCTAGGACAGTCGGATGCCTCCCCCGGAGATTGCGAGGGTGAATGCAGCTTCGTTCCGCATCTTAGTGTAGATGCCAACGATCTGACATGCTTCCGTAACAAGCTAGACTGGCGTTCGCGCTCCACTACCCCTCGTCGACATCCTGCAGGTCATCGAGACGAGAAGGGTGTTAATTTACCTACCCCATGGTATAGTCTGAGATCTTGTGCATGGAGCCTGATGGCGAAAACCGCTCATGATGCAGGGTCAACATTGGCTCTATGAAACAGTCCTATAATGTCGGAAAACTAACTCAGTCATCTTGTGAGCAGACTATAATAGCTCATTGTTATGCGTCTTCGGATTGTGAATAGGCACTCCAAATCCATAGCAAGAGAACATATAGCCTATTGTTGCTCTCAATCAGCGGCTGATGCAACATGGGCAGTTGCAGGAGCCCGGAGAGACGAGACGGAGCATCGGGATCTCGATGGTGGCCGTGTTTCTAGCCAGCATCACAATGCAGCAGGTTGAGAAAAGGCGGGAGAAAGTGATAATCCAGACGACGCTTTGACAACCCATCTTCCGGGGGGGAGGCAGGCATTCGAACTTTTCTTTCAAACTTGCGTGGGATGGATCCATCGAGTGTCCCGAAAAAGAGCTTGGTATGCTCAACTCAGGAAGAGACTCGTCGAAATCGGAAAACCGATACATCGGCCAACTTGACATGATAACCTAGACCGCTTTCGTCATACCTGTGTTGTTCAGCTCCCTTCCTAACACACATATAGGATCTAATTACAGTGATTGTACCTGCATATGCTACCTAGGGGCGTACAAGGCATACCGAAAGCAGAAGCCGGAGAGGCCACAGGCCACACAGGCTCATTCCCGTCGTTGCTCGTCAGTCAACCATGCGCACGTGACTGTGAGGGCAGGCATGGACTCGTGTTCTGGTTTGTCTCAGCCACCGAGCAACCACCTGGTCCTCGTTGATCTGGCTGACTTTCGCGGCTCGAGCCCCGCGTTGGCCCAAGATGTGGGCCGATCGACAAAAACCTCCGCGGTCACCCATAATCACTCCAGCCACAAACACCCACCCAGTCAGGCTGAGCTTCGCAATTACCACCCGACCGCATCACAGGCATGGAGGGGAAACTATAAAAACGAGTGCGTTTTCCTCTTCCGCGGAACTGCAGAATTCTTTCCTGTCGGGACCTACTCTCGACGGGAGGGAGACAGTGAGGCTCCACCGTACGTCCTAACATGTCGTGTAGATAAGTAATTGGGTGCGTGCTGTGTGATACTTAGCAGATGGGTATAGGTTAACATGCCATGCGAAAAGCTCTAAATGTTAAGCTAGGCCTCTAGAGATGGTAACACTACAGAGAAAGCGTCTGTAGTCTGTACACACACGGAAAAAAAGGAAGTGCACAAAGTATTAGACGACGGGATTTCGTCTCGCTAAGGGTCGAAATGTGCTGCGCGGGGCTTTTGAAGTTACACAGACGAGGGCCAATAAGAACGAGTAACTTGAGAGCGGCGGACTCATGGTAATCTGTCGGTACATCATGTAATCTCAGATCGCACCCTCAGTTGCCGACATGCCCCAGGCGCGGAAAGGCGTTCGTCTTATCAAAGTAATAGCTACGGTCAGCTAGCCACGGATGGTACTGTCCACAGGTGGAGCTATTCCGAGAGCCAACCTACGGTAGCATGAACAGCTCCGAGTTACGCGACTCCAGGTGTGAAATTAGCCCAGATGGTTTTTGTTGTTCATTAGTTAGTAGGATCGTTGATGTTATATTGTGAAGCTAGATTGAAGGCAAGGCCCGGCCACATACTGTGCTTAAGGCATTACTGGCTGGACTGGTACGTCACGATGCCAGTCACGAGATGCAACTTAGCAGTGGCATAGGTACTATTAGTGTCGCCTCCTTCGTACTTGCTTCGTAATCTACCTAGTAGGTACTTATTAGTCGTTTCCCATGCGAACGTACGAGAGAGATGGTCCTTATTTGCTTGGTAGGGTTAGTTCGCATTTCTCTCAAACGGCGCTCTAGACGACTTAGGTAACTAGTAACTAGATAGAGTTTGGGCTGTGACTCGTCGCTACCAGACCTCGTCATAACTTGCCTATTACGAGAGAGCAAGAATTGCCGGCCGGCCCCACTCGGCAGGTAGGTTGAAGGTACCTCCATATCATGTTCCTGACAAGGAATATTTGCAATGCGGATTACGTATCCCGCAGGCGCAATGATTCGTTAGTCTGATCCATGAAACAGTACTTCCTATCATTGTTTATGAGGGGGAAGGACGGCTACTTTACTCCCTGGTTTTTTAATTACCTCTGGTCAATTCTGTAACGGGTTCTTATAGCTAAAGTTAGCAATTGGGATGCTAGGTACTTCGGAACTAACACAATGATGCATAATTAAATTGTAATCTACCTCTATACTTTGAACACAAAAGACTGGGCGGCCGCAGCAAGATAATAGTAGTCTCGCAAGGACTTCTTTAATTAGCAAGACTGACTCTTCGGTTCGACGCGGTTTCTGTACATTCCCAAGTGTAGTAATTTAGTTGGTAACCCTAAATGTGCGGTTTCGGGTTTCATCTGGTGCCGCTATCCGTACTGGGAAGAGCACATGGTGGGCGTCCTGTGACAGTCACAGAACTGGACGAATGTAATGTTGGCATTGTTTCAGAACTGGCTGAATCAGGCAAGTGAGCTATGACAATCCCAGGGACGCTAAGACCATATCCCTAGCCGCAGCATTTAGAGTTCACGGTGATGGAAGGTAAGTAAGTACGATACACTGCTTCGTATGTACCTTGAAGCCACGAAGTACAAACATTTTTCTACCTACCTACTCTAATACACTAAGGTGGAGTGAGCAAAGCCATTAGCATATACCTTGTAAGGTTAAAGCAATCGTGATAGGGTCAATCATGTCAAGGGTCCCAGTCATGCATGCATAGGTTGGTTGTCAAGAGGTACCGCATAGACGGAGGAAATGTAAGTATAGAGGTAAGGAGGTTACCTGTGTTGCAGCCTATTTTCGCCAACGGCTACTCAATCTGTCACAGTGTGGCCAAGAGAGATTTCCGTCGCTTGTCTCCAGGTTCAAGATTCGCTTGTTGTAGCACTTGTATGCAAGGATGAGAGTTATGTACCTACCTAAGGCAGCCTGCCAGTTCTCTCGGTAACGTCCGAAAATAGACAAGTCGCAAGCCTCCTGCGTGTTTGGCTCAACCATTATCTGAGCGCTGAAGGTGGGGTGATAGAGTATTTGCACATGTCCCTAGAATATTGTTAACGATAATTGTTACAAGGTATGGATGAATGTGATCAGTTGCCACATTCTACTTCGTATTCAGCCCATGTGTTACTGTATTGTAGCATTCGATATGCAACACTACCTACCTCCCTACCTATCTTGTAGGTCTAGCCCCTCCTTAAGCGACAAAGAGAGAAGGCGAGGACATACATACCTATCGCCCGCGGTGCCCGAGCCCGACTCGCGACTCATAGGATGTAGGTATCGCCTACCGCACAAGGAGACGAGGACGGCGCCCGGCTTATTTTCTCCCTTTCGAACTTTAGTGCAACACGCACCGATTCTGTGTGTCTGGTCTACATGAAAACGTCTCTATCTCCGGGCGATCTGCAACATCATGCCACTGCTATGCATGCGAGCCAAGCCATTATCCCTCAGTATACTACACGAAGTAGACTGTAGATGCCTGGCTCGGGCTTCCTAGACTAAGGAGTATTCGTTCTGGCAGCGATAAAGACGACGATATAGGGGTTACTATACGTTGTGTCAGTGCAGTCTTCACACTTGTGTTCTTCGCCTGATACGCATTAGTGTCCCAACCAGACATCCCCAGCTCTGCTGTTCACTGTGTATTCACTCTGGACATATACGTAGATATAAATATCCAGGCTGGTATTCACTGTCAGAGACAGCTGGCTTGGTCAAACAGACAACTGGAGAAGCAAGCCGTCAGAAAAGACAACTTCCGCGGCAGTGAACTGACTACCCTGTCCAACAATCATGGCTGTGTCCACTTGTTAGTTCATACTGCTCAGTACAGGCATTCAAGTGCAAGGAAACATTATTGTACGACGTATAGAGCTTGACATACGCAGTAATATGATAATATACCCTAGACGTCCACATCATGGAAATGGGCAACGGTAACAACACTCCTTACTGGTATTCTCTCATCGCCTTAAGGCTCAAGGACACCGGGTTGTAAGATCTGGCTGTAAGGGCGGATCTTAGGCCTCAGCCTTCGTTCCTCGGTACATATCATATAGCCAGAGTGGTAGTTACGCGAGAACGAGAGTAGAAATTGTCAAAAGTCCAAAAGATGAAGCACCTAATACTTCATAACAATAACATAAGGTACCACCCTAGGTAAGTAAGTACTCGATGTGGTCAGCTAGAATGTGGTGATAAAGTGCCTATGCATTCCTGCCGTAGTCCTTTATTCGAAACACTAATTTTAACAATCCCAGCTCTCCCACATGGCAGGCTTGGGTTAGCTTGCGGTTAGCCTGGGCTAGCTTGGGCTAGCTTGGGGCGGCTTAGTCGAAACAACCGAACGTGACGGAGCCGACTTGCCTAATCCAGATCCGATCCGAGTCGCACACGCATTTTCACAACACACAAAAACGTACCCTTACTTTGTACTTCGATGACCTACCACCTACCTATCTACACCTCCTTCCTACCACAGGTACGAGTTCTAGTTCCTGTTCTCAGTCTAGGTGTGATCTAGCACGGAGCTTGCAGCTCGGGCTATGAATAATCTGGCACTTGGTGGAGATAGGCATGCGGGCCTGATAGTCAGATATTACAGGTTCCCAGGCATCCAAGACGTTGCATCCATCGATCCTAGATTAAGTCGAATCGGGAGGGACCTGTACGCTCCATCATCGTCATCATCATCATTGGCGTTATCCATCTGGTAGCAATTGTGACATCGTCACCGGATGAGGTGTCATGACGGGCGACGGTGGCCGGCGTTGCTGTCTGCACCACAACACTCGCTTCGCTACCTACCTCTTCAAGGTATTCAACCACCCACCAATCTACCTATACCTACATCGAACAGTGCGTCAGTCTAGCAACAACGTGCGCAATTGGCCCTCTCTTTACGTTTCGTACCACAGAAATCAACAGCGGAAGACGACAACCAACGAAGCCTGCCTCGGCCCTCCAGACAATATAGATTCCGTAAGCAGTGCTTGGTAGGTAATGGTACATGCACATAGAGATATCCGACTCGGCAGACCAATGACATCTCCGAGGACGCCAAAGCCACATTTCGTCTGTCGTGAACAGCATACCTAGATAAGGTAGTGTAGTCAGTATACGGCTAATGCTGAGTCCTCCATGGCCCCCACCTTATCCGGCTGCGCCGGCGCCCATTCAACCAGCTTACCAGCCCATATTCAACCGTCGAGCAAGTTAGGTAGGTACCCAGTGCCGGAAAACTCGTGGCTTAGAACCACGTATGTGTGGCTAACAACATACAGGTAGACCTACCTCCTGACCAACACTCCGGGACTTCGTTGGATACTTTTATTTTCCTCCTTGTTGAAGAGTTTAGGTAGTAGTGCTACTTTGTCCCGCTCGTGTCTTCGGTGTGCTTTTGGTCTCCCCTTGTGGTAGGTATACACTAAGTAGGTCTTACAGGTGACGGGTATCGTCTCAAGACCAAGACCAAGAAACCCTTGACACCACAGAAGCACAGCAACGCTCTCCAGCCAGTCAGCCTAACTAACATCACCCTAACTAAGTACCTACCCAACATGCTTACATGCGGCATGATGCACTACGGAGAGGAAGTTTTGGCACAGTATTTCCCGTACGGCAAAGGCCCTCTCTCACGTGAAAATAGTACCCACCTACGTCCTCCTCCGTGACTTAGCCACCTCAAGGCTCACCCGCAACTCAGTCTCCCAGAACTTGTAAGGGTTATATTTGCCCAGCTAAAGCCATCTTGGCCACCTTGGTAAGCCACTTAGGTAGTACCTATGCACGCAGTGCGTAAACAGGTAAGTATTTACTCTCCCGTCGTTAGAGCGAAGACTAGTGACGAACTAAGCAGGACAACAACTTTGTTCTCGATTCGAGGGCTAACAACATCTGGTCAAGTGTTCTTCTTAACCACGATACCTACTACGGCTTATGGATGGGTTTCCCTACCACGGTAGCAAAATTAAACGAAAAGTAACAGAAAAGAAGGAAGAGAAGAAAGATACCTGCGTTAAAGCTCTAAGCCGTTGCCATCGTTACCTATTCTTCGTCGGTCCTCACCACGGGCAGTACCGTACTCGATACTGTATACTGGTCTATCCTAAGGCGTACCTTAGCTCTTATTTTTCATAAATGCTCCACCCCGGCCTTATTCTCTGCATCTCACAGCATGTTCGGCTTCCATCTCTCCATAGTACACATAAATACTCCACTTCTCGAGACTGAATGGCCTTATTCAAGCCAGGTCTTCACACAGCACAGGAGGTGCTGATCGGTAAGATGTATACTACCACGCCCCCTTCTCACTCGACCCCCCACACTCTAGTTGATTCGTCCGCTTCTCGTCGAACGCACCAGTCCTTGAGCATTTTCTTTCCAGCGTCGAGGGATCGGCCCTGCAACTATCCCCCAGTCAGCTCGCCCGCCTTCCTTAGCCTGCGGCCGTCGAAACTGGGTAGCGTCTAAAAGAGGGACCCACGAAGCAAGAAAAAAAAAAAACAAGTAGGAATATCAAGACTCAGACAAACCAACCTAAAGTCGGGCCACGCACCGCACCCTGGCCGCGTCTCGTCGCCCCTTGAACCCTGAACTTAATAGCAGCAGCAGCAGTAGCATCAGCGACAACATCGACAACAAGAAGAACAACAAGAACAGGGCCAGGACAGGGACAGGGGCGGTTTGGGATAGATCAACCTCACTCGCTCGTCTCGACAGGTCATCCGCCGTAGCCTTGTCGTTGCTAGTCGTTGCTGACTTAGTATGCCGAGTCGTCGCAGGGGAGCGGGAAAGAGAGGTTTCCTGCTTCGTATATTCCCCTCATCCGGCACGTCCTAGACAACATTGTAGGTTGCAGTGTCAAGTCAAGCCACACTCGTGGCCCTCTCGTGGCCCTCTCGTGCTCCCCCTATACCTGCTCTGGTTGCTCGTGTCGACGACGGCTCTGTTGTCCTCGGCCAGGCGCCGTACACATACAGTAGGTACCGTGTCCGTCTGTCTCGTGGTCTGCGCTGGTCTACGCTGGTCTACGCACCCACACCCAAGTACCGGCCCATTCGTTCCCGCGGTTTTTTCCTGTGTCTTTCTTTCCAAAGCAGGACAAGCGGGACTAGCTAGGGCCTGTGTCCGTCGTCACGCCGTTATTTACAAGTACGCTCTGCACTCGATACCGACTCCTGTACCGCCCGGCTTCACTCGGTGGGTTGGTTGACTCTCTCTCAACCGGCGTAGCAAAAACCGCCTGTTCCATCCCAGGACCCATCGCAGACTGACTTGCATGTCTCACGCGCGCTTCCCACACCTCTCACACAAGCTCTCTCCTTCGCTTCCTCGCTTCCTCGCGACGCCGTTCGTCTGTCCGGCTCATCGAATCGGTCGCTGCGGCTCTGGTGCCAGCTCGCCCGCACTGCTTCCAATCAAAGCCTAGCCGTCGCCGACTCCACATCTCCATTCGAGAACGTTTTCTCCCCTTCCCATTTTGGGCATTGCCTAAATCGGCTGCAAGTGACAGGATCTACATCTAGTAGAGGCCCATTTGCCGTGCCGTTCTCTTCCTAGATTTATCAATACTGTAGGTACTGTACGTCTAGTTCGCCTGCCCTTCCCGACGGCCAGCATGATTAGGTACCTGGCTTAGATATTACAACCGAGTGTGCTCTCCAGTTGTCTCCCCCTCTTTCAAAGTAATAATCCCAACCCCCGGCCGCGTTCTCGACCGGTGCCGCGCCAGCGCCTGCCCAGCTTGGAACGCCCAGATACCACCTACAACGATACCCCGTCACGGCATCGGCCATCAGCTAATGTTTCCCTGAAATTAGTTGAACTTGTGCCCATGCGTGTGGCACCGATCTCCAGATGAGGCTGGTCTTAATGACCCAACTATATCATAAGCCCCGACTGCTTCCATCCCACCACTGAGCTGGCCGCCATCTCCAGCTTGCTTATGCAAAGGTTGTTATTGCCGCTACTCCTTTCCCACGCGATGGTTGTTTCTTTTCTCGTCTTTAGTTACAGCATATCAGAATGTCGCCTTTCTTGATCCCTTAGCTCGCTATCGCTCTCCTCCCTTTTCGAGATGATGCTCACCATAAACCAGCCCATTCCTTACGGCTACCGGCCAGTCCATGACTTACCGACACCACCTCGATCCTCGCCCCCCGTGACGATCTTGGACACCTCGCAAACAGCACTCCAGCAACAGCAACAGCAGCAGCAAAGCCCGCCCATCAAGCCCATGTCGGCACCTCACCGTGGCCTGCCACCACCGGCAGCCATGACGCTGGCCCAGCCCCCAGCTCCGAGCTCAGTACTGCAGGCTCAGGCGCCGCCAGCCCCCTCTCCGCATAGCCAAGCGCTTGCTCCATTACCTCCGCCGCCTCAATGGCAAGGCTCCGAGGATTCAATGAGGAATTGGCTATTAGCCAAGGCTGAGGAAGAAAAGAGAAGGCAGGAAGAGGAAAAGACGCGACAGGAATCTTTACGCTTGGAGCAGAGGAGAATTGAGCATGACATCCTTCGCACATCGCTTGAGCGTGGCATTCCGCCACCTATGATACCCTTGATTTTTGCAGGTATGATGGGTGGCAATCTTCCCCAAGCTACATTAGAATGGGTCCAACAGTTTCTACCACTACCACACCAACCACATCATGGCCAGATTTTGCCAGCCCAGGGGCCGATGTCTCCCGAGCATAGAAGGGATTCACAACAATACGGCTCGTACGCAGGGTCCGCAGGCGTCCCACCGACTCCTGGATCCGGGACCCAGGCAGGTTTTGTTTCCTACCAAGGTTCCGACTCACCAACGAGAGCGAGAGCCCACACGGTTGGCTTCGGTACCGCGGCTGGCCGCCCTTTAGGAGGTTTGGGTAGCTCAGCATTACCACGGTTAAGCACAAGCACGGGCGACGGCGGCGGTGGGCCACCTCATGCACCACACACCGCCACGCAACAGCAGCAGCAACAGCAACAACAGGGAGCTGGAACCCAACCAGACGCGCAACAGTTGTTCTTCCACCACTGGCACCCTCCAACGTCAACCGCAAGCTCTAGCCAGCAAGCAGCGTCGTCCGGTTCGTCCAAGTCCAAAAACAGCAAAATAAAAAGGTTGTCTGGCTAATGCTCCCCTCGGTAAAATCAGTAGATTCGCCCAAGAAAAGAAAAGCAACCGGACCACAGCATGTCGCTCCCCCGCCGAGCCAGCGGCGGTCAAAGTCTCCGACTTTTGGGCAGCAAGCTAGCGCACCCGCATTGTCAAACCCACCACCAGGACGTCATCGAGGCCACTCGCGCCAAAGAAGCGATATTTCAGCGTACCGTTCGGCGGGACGTACGAGGGGAGAGCCGTTTGGACCACATGGGGGGTTTTCTCCGGGCGTTGGAAACCCCGTTGTGGGCACGTCAAGAGAATCTACATTTGCCGAGCCCTACCAGCAGTCCCGGAGCAGTCATTCGGTTTCATCCATGCTCTCCGACCAGCCGCCCTCCCGGCATGTTCCAGATGCGAGATCCTCAGGGCAACTGGGAGAGGGCGAACAGCGCTCACGGGCAACCTCCGAGGAGAGAGGACGTGGAGGCCAGCTGCCACCACCACCACCACCGCTGCCGCCACCTCCCCCTCCTCCGCGTGGGCGCACTGATGACTAGGTCCTGGCTATTGTTTCCCACAGCGAACGGCATGGCGAGTTTTCGTGTAATGCGAAACGAGAGGTTGCATTGGCTGAGTTACGATAAATTATGAGCGATTCCCTTTGGCTCGAAAAGCCTAGCTTGATACAACAGTCTACGGCCTCTACGATAAAGCGACCCTAGACGTTCTGATATGTGTGAGTCTACGTACTACTAACTCTTCGCTTCTATGTGGTTATTATTCCACCTGTATTACGCTTGCATATTGGGCTCTGTCTCTCATCATTATCTAAAAGCATATCGTTATTTATCATGGGGCAATGAGGGGATCTGGAGTTTCGGTCAACGGTAGCATGGTACTGGCCTAGCATTGCATGTACTCTAGGATAGATAGCTCAAAAGGGGGAGGGCATCGATTGTGAAAATTGGGATCCTGGAACCGTCAGAGACTCAAACTAACCGTTTCCGGGTGAATGCCGTCGGATATTTTATGATTTGTCAGAGATCTATCTACACTAGTACAAGGCGTTTGCGATCCTGGGCAATGGGAGATCTCACCCAAACGGCCAGAGCACTCTAATTCAGATCCTGGCATCAGAACACCAGTCCTTTCTCATAACCAGGGTCGAGAATGACGTGACCAGAGTAGGGCTGCCACCCCCTGGTAGAAGTGTTATGTCATGATTGGTTGACTCGAAAGACACCAATCAGCTTGCTCTTCCACCCGCAAATGCTTCTTGGACTGGCCAAGCTTGTAGCAGACAGGCGGTTGTTTCAAGTCGAAAGACTGGCGGCGTATCGTACTAGCTCTTGCTTCACGAACTCAATCTCGAGACGAGTAACGCCGCAAGGCCTGGCCAAAACAAACCAGCAGTTGTTTTATCGCGTGGGACCTTCACTAACGGCCCCAGCTCCCCACCCAAATATGCCGGCCAAGAGGCGGATACCTTAGTGGAAATAGCACGCAGAATTGGGGATGGGAATGCTACGCTGCAGGGATAAACCAGACGCTGGGGCAGGGGTCTTCTGTTTTCAACTTAATATCCGCGCGCCAGACGGCTCACGGGGTTGACGGTGATTCGCTCCGCGCCGCTCGAGCCGCCTCCTCCTGGGGCCTTGGAAGAATCGCGACGTCTGTTTCTGCTCCGGCATAGGGCAGATCGGTAGAAATAGAAGCGTCCACAGAAGGGGAGACTGGTTACGCTGTGGAGAAAGAGGCGTTTTGGCGTCCTCTGCTGATAAGACTTCGGGATGAGCCGAGCAGCGGCAATGTTACCAATTCGTACCAAAAGGAGAAAGAGTCTGCATGCGACACTGCGCTCCGACGCTGAGCTGACCCTCAACGGCTGCCAGAACAGGCCAGAGGACGACAGAAGAGAAGTAGCCGTGCAGCGACGGGACTAAATCAGTCTAGGCAGTACCTACATCTGCTCTCCCAACGACGTATCCCGATAGTGCGATGGTTTACGATGGATAGATCGGCAGACGAGTTGCTCGAGCGAAATACACGCCGCCATCTATACTGTGTGGATAGAGATATGGATACGGATGGGCCATGGACGTAGCAGAACACTCCTGCATCATGATTCACGAGTCGCTGTCATTGTTACTGTTGCTGAGAAGTGGCCCAGCAGCAGAAGTCGCCGATGACTATACGACAACAAATGAGCGCGATGGTGTCTTGTTGGCCCATCTAGAATGTAACTAGGCCACCGTGCGGCCTCCCGGGTCTGCGTGTTCTTTACCCGTCGTGTTTGTTTCTGCAGCGAGAAGACGGGGCGACGTGCGACTAGACAGCGGGCGGCGATGCCCTCCTCCCGGGATTAGCCCTGGAGGCATCTCCGGCATCGCTTCTCTGTCTCTTTTATGTCGCGGTAGACTAGATCAACAGGTCGGGTCAAGACATAGCATGACATGACACGACGCGGACATGGAAAACAACAACTTTCCAGTAAGAACGGTCGTCCATTTCCCGACCAGCTAGAGGCCCGTCTGCTCGTCTACGCACTCGTGTTGCATCCAGCAGCTCGCTGGGAGGCAGGGATCGATGCTCTATTGGAGCAGAGGCAACATATGCACGATGACCGGCATCTGCTTCTTAGTCCGCGCCGTCAGATAAACAAGACACACAGACTCTACCCCGGGCTTCCTTCCTTCGTGTCGTGCCCCGGCCGTTTCTGGACAGATTCTTGTGGCCTCTTCCCTCGTCCGCCCTTCCCTTGGTTATACGATGGACGGCCAGTCACGCTGGCGACTCTGAAGGGGGCTGGGGGGTTGCTGATCGACGCGTCTTGAGACGCATACTGCAGGCTCTCGGCGGGGGTTTATTATTTATAGCATCGCGTCTGTGAGCAGCCTAGTGAATCAGTCAGCCCTTCCTCTCCATTGGTCGACCTCCCCCCTTTCCTACCCTCCTGTCCCCTGTTGTCTGTCCCCCCAACATGGTGCATATTTTGGCGGGGATAAACAACACGCACACACGCACGCATACGCACTCACACACCGGGTCAGCTCATTCCATGCCCGGAGGTCGCGCGAGCAAGCAGGCAGACGAGGCACAGTCAACACAACCTACAGGTCAGCTGAACCAGATGGTCTCGTACTGTATGGGATGCGGCATCGGTCGGTCGGTCGTGGCTTATATGTGGGCGTATGCGCCCTAACGCACGCGAATACGGCTCACAGCTTACGCAGAGACCACACGAAGAGACCCCAGAGAGACCTTTCGTTCGCTCATTCGCTCATCCATCGGCAAATTCTCGCTGTCTCTCTGCCTCTTCTCTCACTCACTCGCTCTCACTCTCTCTCCTCTTGCTTGAACTAGGTGTTCTAGCACATTCCCGCAGACGTAACACAGGCCGAATCCGGCTGGTCCCGGCGGCACATGAACTAACTGGCGTTGCGAATCGAGGCATTGTTGTTATTGCATCGACGGCAATAGGCGACGCTATGCAGTATTTTTAACTACGTAATGCCATGATCAAATATGGCCGCTGACTAACTTTCAGCGCTGCCTCGGTCGCGAGCACTGGCTTTCTATATGTGCTCCTGGCTCGCTTAAACTATCACTACTCTAATCAGATCCTGGGGTACCGGGTTCTTTCAAATTCATGTTTGGACACTTTTCAAGGTACCATGTTGTAAGATGACCCCGAACAGGCGAGCGTGGAAGAGTGGAAATGCTATACAGTAAGACCAAGACTTTCACAGAACGACCTTTTTGAGCTAATATGGTCACAGATCTTCATCCTCCCCTTCCTTCTCTCCTTCACCTAGACGATCTATGGTATGTCAATTTGTTTTTTACCTTACTATACCTTCAAAGTGTCCTCTTTCCGGTCCTATCTCCTAGCACGTGTCGTCCACATCGAGTTCATGACCAATGGGTTCATGAAGATCTCGTGACGTGTCCGGCCTGTGTGTACGTATGACCCCGGGTAACAACCCTTATGGCCGCAAGCACCGCATTATAGCCAGTACCATGGTTCTACTACGTACGTCTGCCTCACCAGATATTTCACTATTGATTTCCTGTGCGTCTCGAGTAAATGCGGAATTCATCTATCCATTCCATGCAAGCAGTTTGATCCCCGAAGCACACTATTTACTCACTAGGTTAGTGCCTCTAGCCGGGTAATAGCAAACCGATCCGCAACGAGTACGGCCGCCATGCAAGGATGACTTGGCTGGAGCCTAAGTAGGTATTTCGTAACACATAACTGCGTGTTGTTGGGTGGTGATGAGGCATCGTTCCATGGCCCTTTATTCGTGCTCAGTAGTTCACGGCAGATTTCCGTCGCACAAGAGCCTTATCTTACCTTTCTATTCAGTCATTCAGTCATGGACGAGAAAAGGGAAAAGAGCGGAGGAAGGAAGTGCGGCAGGGAGGCTGGAGCCTGTGGGAAGAATTCTTCCGCGCAACGCTAAACCCAGCCAGCTCCAGCTGAACGACAACCTTGGCCGCAGGAGGCAGTCCGCGTGCTCGGTTTCCGTCCTTCGCATCAATTCGCTCGAGCTCCGACGGCTCTTATCGAGGTCGCCGTCGGGCTCATCATCCCTGCGCGTTTTCCAATTAATATGTATATGGATGAGCTCACCGACAGTCCCTCCTCCTTCTCAACTCGCCTAGCTCTTAATAGCTGCCCTTTTCCCTCTGAGATGTTTGTGGCCTGTTGCCGGGCCCGAATAGTACGCTGGACGATAGCGCCGTATCACATAAACACTCGGTATGCGACGTCAGGCGCATGTTCACTCACCATGGATACAAGGGCTTTGAGCCTGCTAAGTAGGCCTCTAGAAGTGGCTGAGCGGCTTCTGGAGTACTGTCGGGCTTCTCGCTTTTGCATGCCTTTGCCAACATTATTGCTAACTTTGTCCCAAACGAGAAAGGCCTAATATGAAGAGCTGAGAGCACGAAAACATGAGTTCCCGGAATTGATCTATCATATTAAAGGAAGAGAAGAGCTGTGTCCCCCAAACAGCCCACGATCGAGTCCTATTGGCTACACTCACCTATCAATGCACCACGGCATATAAGTATCACCCATCATTGCATATGTCAGGATGAACGCGCGGGACCAATTCCGTGCGACATAGGATGAGGTCGCCTTGAGCCTTGAGCGGGTGTAGTATGTCTCACGTCTCACGTCTCCTCACTTCTATGAACTGGTACACAATTGACGGTTTCTCTACATTTGAGGAGAGGGCCCCAGCCCGAAAAGGCGACGAGAGGAATTCCAACCCAAAACTGCGGTGGAATCCTTAACTATGCGTCTCATTCTTAGGCATGGATATGTTCGATTTAGTGACACGGCGGAGACTCCTAGCACCTCTCCCTCTTCATTGAGCCTCATTTGAGCAACAGGCTCAGCATACGACAGCACTTTTGTCTCTGCTGGCCGGAAGCCTAGCATGCTGTGTATTATCTCCAGAGAAGGGACTCAACCTGGTCACGCACAAGTTACAGTTCAGATTGGGCGTCATCGTTGAGGCTGGCTCCTTGTTTAAGTCTTATAGGGCCTCTCGACTTGAGACTCGGATAGATGGCCCGCTTGGTGCTATTTACTCGCTGTAGTATCTGGCTGTTGTAGTAGGTATGGCACTACTCATTAGCAATGTCTTCTGTAATCTAGTCAATTCACTCTAGCACGGCTGTAAAATTTGGCGGGCTACTTCCATCACCTCCATAACATCAAACCTGTTAGCCTTGTGCCGTGAGCCAATATTACCCTAAAGTAGAACAAATTACCCGAAAGAGAATTTGGGGGAGGCATTGGCTAGACAAGGAGCAGTTCTTTAAACATACCGTGAGTTCAGGTGTTCTATTTGAAAGCGATTGTTCCTACTTTGGCTTTATACTTCAAAGCGATTGTTTCAATCGTACAAAGCCGGGACCAAACTCTGGCTTTGACCTAGGACTCTATATAAAGCGTGATTCCCAGTAACCCATAAACATGTTCCCATGTTTATCGCCGTAACCCGAAATCTACCTCGCGAGATACACCAGTCTCATCGAGGATTCAAGGCATCTCTCACTTTTCACAACCATACTCGAAAGCTCATAATCGCTTTCTCTCGCCGACAAAATGTGCCGGATCATTTACAATGTGACCTACAGCTGTGGTCATACAGAACCATGGACTGGAGCCCGGGCTTGTCAGTTCGATGCCCACTATGTTCGCAAGCCGGAGGCGGAGGATCCCCTCTGCCTCCTTTACGGCCATGTAAGCAACATCCAGAGTCATTTCCCCCTCTCCCTGATAGTTTGAGAAGTTCCCGAGATGTTTCGGGGGCCTGCTCTAGGAGCACCAGGCATGCTTCAAAGAGGAATGACTTGCTAACTCCTTCTGCTACAGTGCGCCGAATTCGGCAGGGTAAGACAAATTAGTCTCTCTGACGAGACTCTATGCAGCAATTGCTTCATTGACTACGTCGAAAATCAGGAAGACATCGATGATGTAGCACGAATTCTTAAAATCCAGAGAGTTCGGAAGAGCGCGGACTTCCACTCTCGCACCGCACAGAGCGCCATTACGGATTCCGGACTGCGCTCTCGTCTGGACGACCTGCCTCGCCGGTATGTCAAAAAGGTAACGAGGGTCGCCCTGAAGCGCCTCGATATCGCCTTCTCCGACGCCCAGATGCAGCCGCATCATTTCGAAGAGCTTTTTCAGATCATCGTAAGTCTGCCATCTCTGCGCACGGACCTGCTCGTTGAGAAGTTCGCTTATAAGATCGAGAAGAAGTTCGTTACGGAGGTGGTGAAGCACTTCTACGCGCTCTCGACGACGTTCGGCGACTTTGGGGACCACTTTAGAAAGGGGTTGAAGAAGCCGGGTGTTCTTGACAGCCCCTGAAGAGACGAGGAGGCTGGCTAGAATACTTAACTAGTGAGCAAATTGCCTATTAACAGTTCTTAATGTTCCTTCGTTTTAGTGTTCCCTTTTTCTTGTACTCTGGTGAAGACTTCTCCAACAAGATGAGAGTCGATTTATAGGTATTTTTTATCTAGCCCGTCCAAGTCGATAGTTCAATATTATATTTATTAAAAAGCGATATATTTATTTGAAAGGAGGCCGTGACTCCTCAACCTTGCTGGGGCGCGTTTGCATTCAGCTTACTTACACAAGTCACTATTGATACCTGCTTTCGTTCAATAAGTTTTGTTTCAGCTGCTTCGTCATGCAGTGTAAGTATTACGAGCGTCCCCAGGAACCTTTTAGGCAACTTCTCTTTCTTCAAGGATGCCGCTCCCTGTCATGTCGCCATCTCGTTTCTCCATATCCTGCCGGGCTTTCCGTTCCATCTCAAGCTTCCGCTCTTTCAACGCGATGCAGAATGCGGACCCCGCGCGGAGCCTCTCGCCCTTCCACATGAAGATGAACGGCGTGGCGCCGAGAAGCAGACTAAGCCCCCCGAGAAGACTCAAGGCGCCGCTGATACCGAGAGTCCGAAACATCGGCGTGGTGGCGAGTGGTAGGACGACGGCGACGAGCGAGCGGACAGAGCTGGAAGCGGCGTTCGCGCTCGCGGCGAATATGTCGTAGGCGTCGGTGAGATAGTTGAGCATACCGACGAAGATCAGCTCGAAGCCCAACCCGAAGCCTATCCCCGCCAGCGAAGGGACGGCATAGTGCACGCTCGTCTTAGCCGAGAAGCCGAGCCAGAACAGCGAGATTGCGAATATGGGCCCGCCGAGCACTGCCAGGGGCACCCGACGGTACTCTTCTTTCCTCGACCACGGGCGATTGCGCTCTTGGGCCGTGCGCAGGTACTTGTCCCATGCGAAGAATATCCCGAGAGCTATGAGGGCGCCAGCGAGAATGGGGAGGAAGAGCAGGCCGGAGACGCCCGGGGATAGGCCGTAAAGCTTCTGGAAGATGAGGGGAAACGCCCCGAAGGAGATGTAGAATATCTACATAAGGCCTCTGAGAGTCAGCACAGTTCATGAAACGTGATCCGTGCGGGAAGAGTCAATCAGAATTCAGTGGCGATATCGCATTTAGTCAACTTAATTGAAAATTCACATACGGCGTAGACGAGGGCGAGGTAGAGACATGTGGCTGTCACGATCAACTCGGATACGATCATACGAAGAGGGCGTGTTAAGACTTTGGTCACGACCTGCTTGATGTCTTTGTCCTCCAGCTCAAAAGCAGCATAGACTTGGAGTGTAGGATCTGCCTTGCGCAGCTTCTGGGCTCGCCGCGTGAGCAGGACGGGCGCGTAAGTCTCGGGCAGATAAAACACGACCGGGATCAGAGTTGCACCGGCATATATCAAAGCAATCCACTGCAAGCGTCCGAAGTCAGCCATCACCATCTCGGAGGATATTCGTAGGGATTAGAACGCTTATGAAGGAAGCATTGGTAATGGTCTCAGACAGAAGAGGAGCTGCTGAATCTTTGGGAAATAGCCGGGATACGAGCACAACGACTTACGAAACTCCAGCGCCAACCGATGGTGGTAGAGCAATAGCCGGAAATGATCGGTGCTAAAAGAGGCCCGCACAAGGTCATCTTCAGACCGGCGTTATTAGCAAGCAAGGTCTCTCTCTCCAGGATTGTAGCGAACGCGGTATCATATGACCTACCGCCATGAAGTACGCGAAAGCCCGACCGCGAGAGACAGGATCATCGCTGTGAGAATTAATTACCAGTCAGAAATCAATCATCGTTCATAAGGAATAACAAGTCTGGTTTTCTAAGGATATTTATTTGACAAGCATAGAGGGGCACAAGACACGTGAGAGCCGAGGACAGTTTTGTGATGATTAGAGGAAACGAAATGCTCACTATATATCGGCAAGCTGTCCGGCGACGACGGCGATGGGAGCACTCCCAAAAGTGCCGCAGAGGAAGCGGAAGACGAGGAATGCGGGCCAGTTGGGCGACAACGCGCAGCCCAGCGTCCATAAGGAGAACAGGAAATGGGATGCGATGGAGAGGTCTCGACGGCCGATATGCTCGCTGAGCGGCCCCCCTGTGGCAACGGTAAGCTGGGTACTTTTTTGACCGGGAACGTAGAAAATCTAGAGGGCAACGCCTTGTGTAGACATCCCAGGCTTACAGAGTAGTGGCCCGAAAACGTAGCCTATTAGATATACCGAGATCGGTAAGACCATCTGCAGATCCGATGTGACCCCATATTCTCGAGTGATGAACGGGACGGCCATGCTCGGTAAACTGCTGCCCATGCTGGTATTGATGACTGTCAACATGGTAATGATGGTAATGGCGGCCTTCCGTCTCTGGGAGATAGCGAGTGAGCTCAAGTTGGCACCGACAGGTGTGTCTACCGCATAGCACATACATGTGACCAGTTGAAGGGGTTCTCTTCGTCGTTCGGCTCCCACGAAACGATGCTCTTAGTGGCAGCGTCGTGGAAGGAATGATCATGTAATCCATTGTTGCATGGCTGTATCCTGTTGTCTGCTTCTTCGGTTCTGTAGCGAGATTCCGCATCCTGATTGCTTATCGTACGGAATATAGCAGACAAATGGTTAGAAGGCCTCTCTCCTCGTACATGGACTCCATTTGAGGTGTGTTGTGAAGTTCGGGTTGATATCTTCTCGAGTGGCTGGAGCCGATCCTCAGTCGACTCCGAGTCTGACATTGTTTTTATGTAAATATTGAGCTCTCAATGGTAATGTATCAATGGTAATGTATCACCCGAAGACGCCAAGGAACCAAATGCGGCACGGCGAAAGAGAAACGAAGTGCTGTTAATCGATATGTGACAGCAGCGGTGCGGCTGTGAGCGGAGGGAGAGAAGAAGAAGACACGAGTTGGAAACGCAGTATATTGAATTTGCAAACGGAACTCTACGGGAAACTTGAGTGGGTTTTTTTCACCGGTGCGGCCTCATCGGTCCGTGAGTCTGCATCGGGACGCCACGGAGTCGCCTGCAACTCGTCAGTTATTATCCTGCAAGGTGCTCCACGACCCATAAACTTTCCCAGAAAATATGTGACCAATTCTCCCGACGGGACGTCGTTGACCACACACACCATCGGCTATCCTTAGCCGAGACCGGGATTGGTGCGGGGATTGGGATCCGCGGTTATCAATATCATCTTGCGGGCCTGTCGGGATAAGAGAGACCACAACCTCTCGAGCAACATGGAGCGGGACCTGAGTACCTGGCCGGGGCCGACACCGCGTGATCAGCCGTCAAAACTACCAATTTGGTACTTTATTTCTTTTCACAAATGGGGGCGGAATAGGAGCGGCGGCAAACGAGCAGTCATGAAAATGTGGTCTCTGTTATGAAAATTATTGTACTCCAGGGGTAGAAGCCAGACGGCGCGGACGGTCGGACAGTCGGCTTTTAACACCTTGACGGCGGCATCGGCTCTGTAGGGGGCGATCGCTGCTGCTTTTACGAAGTTCAAAGCCTTGTGGGCATACTAAAAACCTTGAGAAATAGGTTGTAAAGCGCTCATTACTTGACATGCGCGAGGAATTCCAGGATGGGAAAAGGGCGTGGCTTTTGATCGAGGGTTGGGATAGGACACAAATAAAATAAAAAGATACAACGACATCATCTCACATGAGAGTCAAGCCTAGCGGCGTCAAGCGGCTGCATAAACGGACTTGCCTATACAGGAAATACTCTAGAAGTTCAGGAACTCCAAACCGGAGCGGCCTCGAGACTGGTGATATTGTTTCTCGTCACCCTGGCAACGGCTGGAAAGATGACGGAAATACGTTAATAGGGTTTTATGCGAAGCCCGCACGGCTCATTCGCCAGTAGAATGGCCACGAGCTTGATGATACGGCCAGTGATGAAGCCAATCGGACAAGAAACGAGATGCATGTTTAGTCGCGGAACCACATCGAGAGTCGATGCCAAGCTGATAAGTCCACTGCAACTGAAATGCCAGTGTTTCTTCTGATAGGCTTGTAAAGATTCCGTATCTCGACTAGGGAACTCATTCAATAGGTGCGAGGCAGGTTGACCGGTTGTTCGTTTCCATCGGGCTAACGTCCTTCAATCAATGCTTCGTCGCCCTCAATCCTGCCGGGGGTCACAATGATGGTTTGCTTTTGCCACTGACGTACATACTATCGCCACGAATATCGCAAAGATGGCGCCATTTTGCGATGGATGTCTGCTCAGTATTGGCTCTTCAGCAATCACTCTCCTTTCCAGTCGCATTGAAAGCCAATAGGGACCGACCAAAGGGGGCTATCTCTTGACGAGTGCTCACAGAGAGCCTAGCGTTTATGTTTCAATCATCATACGATGTAAAATCGATGTATTAAAGCCGTATAGAGCCTACCGCTGCCTCGGTAACGGTGCTGCAGTGTGTGATTCGTCTTCTTTATCACCGCAGTAAGGTTGTCGCTCAATAGTTTCCACCAAGAATAACACACCGGACGCGGATCACTCGAAGTACACCGGTACACCAGGTCCCAGGTAAGCTCCGAGGAGGGAAACATGAATCACCGGTCATGTTTACCTGATTGAGGAGGGAATTTCAGCGATAAGCAATGAAGCCATAAACAAATGGTAGCATCTAAGAAGAGTGAGGAGGCGAACCGCAAGGGGCAACAGCCATCCGTTTACTTGAGTCCCACTTGCCGCATGAGGCTGCTGGAGGATAGAGAACACGCGCTGGGAGTGACTTAAGTGTGTCGTAATGTTGATTCTGAAGTAGTATTCGTGCTTGAAATTTTATCAAACTATATACGTGAAGATAGGAGGCGAGGGTTTATGTCTGCTTGTGCGGCGAGTCGATAAAATGACACAGCTTTCGCAAGCAGCCCCCCCCTAATAGATCGTTACACCGGACAGCTGCCTGTGCTTCTCTCCCTCCATGTTTGTAAAGGTTTCCCATCTACTGATTAGAGTTGATAAAGTCGAAGACGCGGTGGCCGACGGGATTATAGCCGGGCACGAACTACAATGTCGAGATTTAGCATATTATCTCCGTGGAAAACCGAGACCAGGGCGATGGATTGGATGACTTACAGCAGTTCCGAAAGGCTCGACAATGGTGTTATAAGTAGCGATAGGCTTGGTGGCAGCAAGCCAGACCCAGGTCTCGTTGGTACCGAAGAGGATGTCATTGCTCGGCAGGCCCTTCGTAATGCTGCTGAACAAGTTCGAGGGGATCAACGGGCTGGGGTTGCCGGGGTTGTCGAAGCCAATGCTGTTGAGGATCCACTTGCTATCGAGGTTCTTGCCCTCCTGAAGGCCGGGCGAGCCGTGCAGGGCAATGCCGTCGTACAACTTCTCGAGGCGGAACGCGTCCCAGTTCTTGGCGTCCCTGTGATTCTTGACGAACTTGAGGGCACCCAGGGCGCCGTCGACTTCGAATCGCTTGTCACTGTTGAAACCCCGGCGTTTAGTACATTTTTCATAATAAGTTAGAAGGAGAGCGGGTAACTTACGGAGAGACCCAGGGGGAGTTAGGGGTCACTGTGATATTCGTGGTTAGGTTCTACAGAGTTTGCCAATGTAAGGTGCAAGAGGTCTTACTGTCCCAGCCCAAGTCATGGAGGAGTGTGCCAACGGCGTGTAATTCCAAGTCAACGGTGTCCCTCAATGTCTTGTTGGCGTGGATGGCGGCAGAACCGTAGAGCCAAGTTCGCGTTGAGTGCTTTTGCAGGTAGGGCGTGAAGTTCTGGATGACCTTTCTGGCATCACGAACGATCTGTGTGTCAACGACCTCGACGCCGTAAAGGTGAGTCTTCGGGAGCTTCCCGTGGCTCCCATGGCTGGGGTTAGGGGTGCAGCTGGCGGTGGCCGCAAGTGTCAGGGATGCCAGAACGTTGAAGACCTTCATTATGAATGATGCCGATATGCGCGGTTGACCTGGGGCTGCTGGAGAGGAAAGCAAAGAGGAGAGACTGGTGATTCTGGTGATGGTGATGATGATAGAATCAACATTTTGAGATGGACCTCACTCGCATATATATAAGAGTTACGTATATATCGAAACATTCATACTGCGTCCATAACAGTGACCCTGGTGATATCGTCATTTGAAGCCATGCTGACTGTAAGATATTTTCGGATAGCCAAGACAATCTAAGACTTGGTATCTCGACCTGAGTGCCTCATCTGTAGGGAGATTACCTAGTCTAGGTGGCCTGGAAGAGTAGTGTACAGTGTTGTGTATGCTGTGCCGCTTCTACCTGCATGTAATTGATTTGGAAAACAGACCCAGGTAGGCTAGGTAATCTGCATGGGTGAGAAAGTCTTATAGCTTAGGTAAGTCCATTATTAAATTTCCTTCTGCTTCAATATGGCACAATTGAGACCCAATCAGCAAGCTCGACGTTGGCAAGGAGGATTATACGCGGTATGAGAGGCACAGATCGTCGAATCGCAGGGGTCGTTCAAGTTGCGCGATCGCTTCCGCGGGGAATCCCGCACTGAGCGTAAACAGGACATAATCCTTTAGGACGACTGTAATAGCATTAGAAAGATCTATGACTTGCGATAGGTCCTCTAGGTACCTGACCTAAAGAAAGTAATTATGACTGGAAACTCAAATATCGCACACCCGCCCAGGGCTTTAGTTGGTGGAGAGGATGGAGTATACCCAGGGCATACAACTACGTACAATAATCAATCACCCATCACTTCATTCTTCGCAGTAATGACATGACGAAGCGGCGCCTGGCATGGCATCATGTCAAATTTGAAAACGCAATTGATGAATTGGGCAGTTGGACGGAGACGGGTCACATACTCGAGGAGTCTTACTAGTCACCAAGCCCAACTTGGTGTTTATAGAGGCAAGGTTCTAGAACAGGTAACTTGGGATAACGCATGCAAGCCCCAATGCTTTGCCAGGGTAGCCATGTGGCGCTGGTTTCTTCCGAGACACCCACCACTCACATTAGCTGAACCAAACCGTACAGTAAGACCTTGCAGAGAACGTACAGTTGATGGTGTCCTCAGGCGCAGGACGGCACTTGTCCCGACTGTCCCAGTCAGGTAGTGTAGCCGAGTTATGTAACATTCAACCTGCATTTTGAGGAACACTGTTGGTTAGTAGTAAGGACTTGAAGATGGCATCGAGAATGAAATCACGAATAATGAGGCATGGAAGAAGCCAGCTGCGGGTTCCATCCTCCGGCACCTTGCCTTCGGCACCGTCATCTCCTTCCTACAAAGGACATGGACAATGCTATATATCGATATTTGAAATATCTTCCCGTCTATAGCCTGGTCCCCTTGTTCGTAGGATTGCGGGAGCCAGAGATAGATTTGCGCCATGTATCGCGTGCGTCAGATTAACCCAACCAGTATAAGTGCACAATTCTACACATCGACCCCCATCTCTAAACTCGTCTGTGAATTTCTTAGCACCCAGCCTCGAGTTGCTGTAGCGAGTCTGGAACTTATCACTTGGCTAAGCACGCTTGATTGTGGTGAAATGCTACCTTAAGTACCTACTCAAGGAGATCGTGAGCATTTCATCGAACATCTACCTGGGAATACTCCCAAGATTACTTGTCTGACGTCTAAAGGTAGTGTAGGGTTTCATATTGCTGGGCTGGTCTTGGCGATAGGCCGACAAGGGCCAACAATACGAAAGTCAACATATTGCCGAATACACACTGGGATCAATAACAAATTATGCTTACCTGTCTGTGTATACTAATTATTGTTGATTGTTGTTACGGAGATATATCGGTGGCGGAATATTTGAATTACCAAAGTAGGCGAGGTAGGTACCTACTTGGGTACAAATCTTTTGGAAAGATTAAGCGCCGGCTATCTACGCCCACTACACTACACTACACTACGCTAGCACCGGCAACTAACACTTAGGCCAGCACCGAGTTTGTTGACTCGCTCTACCATACCTGCTGAAGTATAGCTCGTCCGTATTGACATGCCTACATGCAACCTCGTGTAGTATCCAGTCGGTACAATTGAAGGAATACCTAGATATGCCTACTTTAGGTATGGAGGTGTGGTTCACGGTATTCACTCTACGATAACAGGTGGGTACACAGTCTACCTAATGAAAAGACTAAAGCACTAATTGCGGCGGGGAGAATGTATTTTATACGAAGCACTTCGTAATAGGTGGTCCCAACCTCTCGGCTCACCCTTTGAAATCTATTTCGGATCTTACCCGTATCACCTAATTTGGGGGCAGAAAGGTATTACACATAGAAAGGTAACACACATAGGTACCAGGTATCTCATGTCTACATTTACACTACACTGTTGCGATGATATGGCGGGTTACAAATAGCGTGCTTGTCAGAACGGGAGGATGAACATATCTGCACTCTTAGCCTGGGCGGAATACCTGTAGGCTCTCAGTACCTAGCAGTACCTATTCTGTTCCACTAGGTGTAGGTAGGGATTACACTACATACATATGTTCCTTCCTTTCCTACAAACTCCATTCAAGTACTTACTTAGGTACGAAATACGACGCTCAACATCTCCAGGATCATCCTGCCATGTACGGTACTTACTTGCTGACCAACGATGCAAATGAGATCTCAGCACACTCGAAGCAGGCCCCGCAGAAACCAGGCGGAAACCCGCAATCCTCAGTGTTATATCAACTGCGGCTTTCTCTGCTTAGCGTATCCCCAAGTCCTTCATTCTGAACACAACGGAGATTTTACAGAGCGAGGCACAGGATTACACGGCCATGCTGCCAGTCCGCCCCCCCACGTCTCCCTGTCTCCCTCACCCTTGTGACCACACACACAGTCAGTTCAAGTTGCAACACCTAGCGAGACTTTTGGCGAAGCGGCTCTTGATGCGTCTAGCATATCTATATCTATCAGGGACAGCTCAGGCCGCCCCCACACCAGTTTTCTCTTAACATGACTGCATCACCCAGCCGTTGATCTCGTTAATGCGGAGGGTCAATGCAGACGCGCTCCCTGTCATGCACCACACTGCACTGCACACTATACGCCAAGAGACCCAGTCACCGTCTTTCTCGCCATGCGATGCTAAGTAAGCAGATAGGTAACAGACCACGCGTGGTTACCTACCTATTTCAGCGAGCTGGGCAACTCGAGTTTCCTGCGATGAGCTATACTATGGTATAGCTGGTTACCAATCTGCTGACTGATGAACGTTTTTGATATGCTTGAGCTCATCGACTGTGGCTGCTCAGCTTACAGTAAGTAAGGTACTTAGCCAAGCTGTCTTTCGAGGCCAAGCAAATCTCACGGTGATACGAATGTCTACCAGGTAAGGGTCACTGGCAGCATACCGATGTCGAGCCAGCTACAGGATACACCCATGAATGATATGACAGAAAAAGTTGGCTAAACTCTGCTCCCACTTTGATAACGGTCTCTCTTTTGCAACCTACGCATATATGGTATATCTAACAGACGAAGTACCATATAAGGCGATTGAACACCTCCAGCTTGTGAGATACCGGCTTATCTTATTCGAGAGCCGAGAGTCCGTACCAACGAGACAACAGCCACTCTAACATGCCGCCACCTGGAATTTATGTGACACCCGAGACACCCTACCTACAGCTACACTACAGGAACCCCAGACCCCAGACTCCATCCAATGTTGTTGATATTCTGGTGCTGCAATGCACGCCAGAAAATATGGGGTCAGGATACTTACTTATTTATTATCTAACCTTCCCTGGGTAGCGTAAGCGGATCGTTAGTTCTTCGCCAGTACGGAACACCAGGGACAATCTTGATGCCTACTTACACTAGGTATCTAGTGTGATGTACCTAGATGGGTAGATCAAGTAAATCAGGATTCAGTGTAGATCACTACCCATGCGAGAGACCGCGCCCTCTCGAAACACGAACCCATCCTTGCTTCAGCGTTCGGACCAGGGTATTGACTCGCCTGCAGCGCAATACCTACAGTGGCTGGCTCTTTAGGTAGGAGGTGACGGCATACTCCGCCGCGTCGGGGGGTGGACTGGACAGGATGTGTCCTCGTTTCCCGGGGTGTCGCCATGTGAGGCAATTCTTGTCGCTACCACCACACCAAGCAGAAAACTCTTGGTCAGCCGCGCTCTCCTCGATTGAGAAGTAGGTAGACACGGGGTTCCGATTTCTCCGCGCAGGAATGTCTTCCGCTCCCGACCCGGCCGTCGTCCCACGGCCTGAAGCCCAGGACCCTCGTCGCGGCGCGAAGCAGCCGCCGCCGGAAGACGATTACGTTGCCGAGTTGGGCGCGTCGGAGTCCGGTGGTGGTGTCGTCGCCCCCGTCTTGGCCTCGGCGGACGTCCCTGAGACCTCCAAGTGGGAGGTATGGTCGTGGTACGCGTACTACATAGGCGCGAACGGCCTCGGGCTGTTCAATTTCGGGCCGACGGCCTTCCAGAACCTTCTGTCGCAGGCCGCGCCCGAAGACACGGGGCTCCTCCGCTTCGCCGGCCGTGACCGCAACGTGAACAGCATCGTGCTGCTGACCAACGGCATAAGTTTTGCTCTCCAGGCCGCGCTCTTCATCATCATCGGCTCGTACGCCGACTTTGGGTCTGGCCGCCGCTGGATTCTCGTCTTCTGGTCCGTCGTCTCTTTCGGCGTCGGCTTTGCCTGGCTTGGCGTGCACGACCCGTCGCGATGGGAGGCCGGCGTGGGCCTGTACATCATCGGCCTCATCTGCTACCAGCTCACCTTGACCTACTGGACGGCCGCCTTCCCATCGCTGGCGCGTAACACCCCGCATCTGAAGGAGGCTGCCCAGGCGTTTGCCGAAGGCGAGATGAGCCAAGCCGACTACGACCGCCTCGACGAGATGGAGCGCAGTCGTCTCAGTAATGTGGCCTTCTGCGTCCAGAGTGTCGGCGAGGTCGTCATCCTTGCCATCATCGTCGGCATCCTGTTTGGCGTGAATGTGACCGCAAGCACCGAGGCCAACAACTGGGGCTTGAGCGTCCTCATCGCCTTCGCCACCGCCGTCTGGCTCGTCCTGTCGATCCCCTGGTTCCTGCTCGAGAAGAAACGTCCCGGACTCAAGATCCCGCCCGGCAAGAACATTATCACCGTTGGTTTCTGGCAGCTCAAGGAGGCCTTGGCGAAGATTTGGCATCTCAAACAGAGCCTGATCTATCTGGTGGGATACTTCCTCCTCGGCGACTCTCTCAACACGACCGTCACCGTCATCGCAACGCTGCAGAACGAGGTCGTGGCCTACGACACGCTGACGCTCACCTACCTCCTCATAGTCGGCATCGTGGCTCAGGCCATAGGCATCGCCGCCTACTGGTGGCTGCAGAAGCGCTACAATATCAGCGCCAAGATGATGTTCAACGTGGTCATGGTGGGCATCATCCTGCTCGACGGCTGGGGCATGATCGGGAACTGGACCGACAACTTCGGCTTCAAACACGTCTGGGAGATCTGGCTCTACCAGGCCTTCTACGGCCTCTTCGTGTGCCAGTGGTACTCGTACTCGCAGATCATCATCTCCTCCGTCACCCCGCGGGGGCACGAGTTCCTCTTCTTCTCCCTCTTCACCATCATCGGAAAGACGTCCTCCTTCATCGGCCCCTTCGTCAGCAGCGCCATCATCGACGCCTCCCCGAGCCACAACAACAACAGCGCCCCCTTCTACTTCCTCTTCGCCCTGACGCTGGTCAGCGCCATCGGCCTCTTCCTCTTCCTAGACCTCGACAAGAGCGCGAGGGAGCAGGAGGCCTTCCTAGCCGAGGAGAAGGCGAGGGTCGCCGGAGCGGATAGCGACTGAACGATGTAATGTCTACCTGCGTAGCTCGCCGGCGCGTTGTCTTCCGGCCTCTCTCTCTCTCTTTCTTCGGAGATATTTGTAGACGTATCATCAGCATTATTATGAGACCCGCCTACCAGGGCACGGGGATGGGTTTGGGGTTGGCTTGGCTTGGCTTACCTTGATACCCACAATCTTTCTTTCTATTTCGAAATACAATACACCGTTTAGAGTAATGGGTTAAACGAATAAGGTGGGGGATGGATCTAGATTCACGAGGAATATGGGGGATAAACATGGGGCTGCTGAGTTACAGTAAGTAAGATCTTTACTTTAGATACCATTCAGGCACTGGGTAGGATACGTGGAATCGCGTGCATTGCTCGCGCGAGTCGACTCTCGAGTCATATCAACTGGCTACTAGAACCCATCCCTCGGGATATTCGAACGAATTTCGCATTTTATCAATACTACTTCTCAGCGAAGACAGCCATTCGATAGAACATGTCCATTCAATCAACGAGTTCAATCGGCCTTGTCAATTTCTGAAGTTCGTTAACA
Source organism: Nemania sp. NC0429 (assembly GCA_022578495.1). Lineage (NCBI taxonomy): Eukaryota > Fungi > Ascomycota > Sordariomycetes > Xylariales > Xylariaceae > Nemania > Nemania sp. NC0429. The sequence continues at coordinate 140,068 of MU392200.1, read as the reverse complement.
CTTCGTGTTCAATACACTTTCATATATTGAGATCGCTTCCTTTGAGCAAAACAAGATCCCTTCGTCGCGTCTTCCTCATCTCACTCGACGAAAGCGGGGAGGCCAGCGAGAGGTTTTAATATTATCTCCATGGGTGCTACTACATCAAGATCGGGTACCGTGCTATTATGTCTCATCGGCGTCCTGAACGTCATCATCCCACTGCAGTTTAGTATACTTGTCCTGCAGCTGTCTCTCTAACTCGCCGCCATCTTGCAGATAGTGAGCCATAGTCAGTGCGTGAGAAATCCAGTCTCTACTTAGTTTATCTTCATGAATACCATATAGATCAACGCCATGGTTGAAGGTCGTGATAACAATCCATTCCAGTTCCATCGGTGGAAAATGGTTATGGCCCTATAATCAAGTAAGCAGTTAGGAAGCATGTCAAGCAGCTTTCCTTGTGAACTTACGTCTGCCAATTGTTTAACCATCGTAGAGATCTCCCCTACTAGGCTCAGCGGAATTTCGTGTTTCATCGGGAGAGTGGCCTTAAGCAGACACCGTATATATTTAGCTAGCTTTTCGTCCCCAAAGTGCTGCACACTCCATATCTGGTTTACAAGCTCACGCATTGTCTGGTACAGAACTGGCATAATAATAATTAGCACTATGGGCGGAGGCAGATAGCAATAGTCTTACCCAGCTCTGGAATGAATTGGCATCGTAGAGTACAATCTGCCATTGCTTGGTAGGCCGGGAGACTCTGCCCCGGTTGAGCTCGTAGGATAATGCCTTTCAAGTCATCCTATGACTTAAGGCAAATGGCACCTTCGAATTCAAACACCAAGAGAGTGGAAAGTTTTGTTTGGAGATCTGTTCGCAAGGATTCATCAAGAGCATCCGATCTTGATTCCAATGTTTCATGAAAGCGCTGAACATGGCGGCGCATGCCAAGATAATCTTGTAGTCGTATTTCCGTGTTGTGTTCTGAGCGCGCCAGAGCCAGGAGCACCGTAGCCACCATGAAATTGCAAAACATGCCACGTAGAGAAGTATCGGCAACGACCTGGGCAGGGATATCCGATGGATAGCCTGATATGATCGACAGACAGCATTCTAGGATAGTAACGACACGGCGCGCTTCCCATACCATGACGTTTTTTAGGCCAATATTGTAGGCATTCTTGCAAAACCAGTCCAGCTCATCGATGGTAAATTGTTTATCGGCCTTGGCGTCCCGGCGCTCTTTGTGGATCTTTTCGGCGACTCGATGAACGGTCAGGCTTTCGATAGAAAGGATGGCAGGAGGGTGGCTTACCAGCTTGAAAAATGTTACAAATATCCTCCACTAGCGATTCTCTATCAACACTGATATCTTCCTCGCTACTTAATATTGATATTTCAAGACGTATTAAGACTCGTAACAATGCTGGGAGGTGAACCGTGTTTGACGAGTGGAACTGGTCGTTGAGATATATGTGTTGTAACGCTTTGATTGCGGTGATCTTGTCCTCTGCCTGTTGCGCCTCAAGGCAACATGCATACAAGTACTTAGGATCAGAAGAAGAAGCCTTAGCGATTTGTTTTAAGCACCTCAATACACCATCTGTATCTTGTTGTTTCAAAGCGACTTTAAAAGCCAAGTACGCTGTCATTGGTTCCTTGAACATAACATTGTTCATACTCTGTAGGACATCAGTAGCGGCGGACATGTCGTTTTGTTGTATGGCACAGAGTAACAGCTTTCTAGACTCTTGTAAGTAAAGATTTTTCCTTGTCAATGAAACAGGCTCAAGGGGGATTAACCTTGCCATTTTGCCCATATTCGACGAGCCAGACTGCTCGAGGACCGGATGTAGTGCCAGTTGACACCATTTCGCGGCCGGTTCGAATTTATCTTGATTAAACTCGGCGTCAGCCTTTTTCCAGATCAACTATTTGAAGATTAGCCTGATAGTTAACTCTGAATAATATCAGCCTTGACGAACTGTATGAATTCCAGCTGCAGTATTGGCTGATAGCGGCTTTCCTGTTAACGACAGAACTTGATCCAACACGGCTTCAAGAGCTTTTATAGAGTCGAACGAGGCATCACGAATCGCCATATAGATACGCAAAACCACGGCTTTCTCAATCCACTGCTCTCGTTGGCTAGTCAATACACGAGTCATCAAAAACTCGTCAAGAACAGAAATGGCGACCAAGTGATTCTTCTCGTCGAGTTGTCGTATCTGGTGGATGAGTAGCTTGAAAGTTGATTCAGACAGGTCTACGATTCTTATCATACGTCGTACAATATCGGCATATGCCGCGCTATCAAAATTTTCGGCTGGGGAGTGAAGCATAACCTCAGACCGAAAGAGGAGTACAACAAGCTTATCGCCTAGTTTATCTTGTATATATGCAATATGATTTTCCGCGCGGTTGATGTGGTCAGGGTCGCCCATCTCTATGTAGACTTGGATTAGCGCTTGGGCAATCGCCAGTCTTAACTCAATGGCGTCTCGGGATAAATTGCCCATTTCCTGGGAATTGATCAATTCATCGGCCTTCTCTAGCCATTTGACTGCGAGAATGGAGTTGTTCTTCAGTGCCAAGTCTTTCCCAATCTCGAACATAGTGTCAGCAATCTTCTCGATTGATGTGGTGTTGAGCTTTGGTATCAGTGTCTCGAGGTTGGCGTATAGATTATCGGCAACGTCCATCTTGTCTTCTTTCCAAGCCTAGATACCAATCAGCCGAGGCATGGGACCTCGTATTCAATTGATACTTGCCAGCACAATACGAAGCGTGGAATATTCGGCCTCAAACTGGCGGCATATAAGTGACGATTCCTCTGGCGGTAGCGGGCCCTGCAGACGCTGCAGCAGGCCGTTGTATTCGGCGGCTTTCTGCAGGGTCCAAAGGCCGAAATCAAACTCATCGCCGGCTATGCAGAGTGCGCAAATCAATACTGGTACCATAATTAGCCCTTGTGGCACATACCAATGCATGAGCGACCAGTCTTGATAGCGAGTCGCTCTAGGTAAATAATGGATCTCTGGGAGCTGTCATCGTTTCGGTGTGCCAGGGTCAACATCGAGAAGGACAGGACTCGAGTCAGAGAGAAAAACCTGTTTCTTGCGGGCGGCGCGTCGTTGCCGACCACGCGCCGTTTTTCTTGTGTACACCAATTCCAAAGAGCGAGGCCAGCTGTGTTCAATTGGCTATGGCGACTCGTGGCCAGGGACGGAGAACTGTGGACTTTGAGAGCTTGTATGTGGTTTTCTATCTCATTATTTAGATCTCGAAGACTTGAGTCACTGGCCTTGTCCAGAGACTGAGCACGAAGATGACTAGCAAATTCTTGAGATGATCATCAGTACGAAGGGTTCCCCCCATTTTCGGTTCTTTTCTTTTCTCAAAAAGTAGAGGGCGGCATGGTATTGCGTACGAATCGCGGCATCAAGTGCCTGGCCCTTTTTAGTCGACGAAGCATTGACATGTTCCATAATGGCGAACGATCGTCCTGATTGCTACATATGCTTGATCCCGGCGTAAGTGGCGTCAATCAAGCCGGCTGCAGGCGGTCGCTGTGCAGCAGCTGCGCAGCCGATGTGGCAAACTTGGATGCGTTGCTTCAATGAATCCTAATTGGTAGAACGGGCAATAACCTTGATGGTACTTTGCTACTTTGCGCGGCGCTTCTGACCGTGTCCTGGCTGAGATCCGCTACCAGGCAATGGAAACGTCGAACTAGGTACACGAAGGGACTTGATGTCTGCGGCCGACGCGAGATTTCGTGTCGTCGAGGAAGAGCTTCGTAACGTCGTTGAACGGGCCTGTCTTCCCAACGTCCTGGCTAAGGCCCCCATCCTGTCCTGTCTACATGTACTCGCCTACCGACTTCCTAGAGCTACTTCCATACTCACACTGAACCTGTAATGAACCTGTATCTACCTCTTGCCTATTTAGCTCAAGGTGGGATGTATGCTACCTGCCTGCTGAGTTCATGTGATTGCTTGCTGAGATATGAAACACGTAGCAGCATGAACGGTTGGGGAAAGTGCCTTGTTGCAAACTTCCAAGATTGGATGTACAGACTGACGTCTTATAGTCCCGGTGTGGCGTGCCTTCCTGTAAATATATACCTACTCTTTCTGTGCCTGATCAGCGGATCTAGATATGCACTTGCCTGAGGCTCGACGAGTAGCCGGTTCGACCATTCTTGCCATTCGGTCGAGCAGGAGGAAAGTATGTAGCATTTGGGTTAGCTACATGTAGTACTGGGTTCTCCCAGCATGTAAACTTTCCTCGTAGATGCGGTGTCCACCTAGATTAATCTGGACGTCGTTTTGTCGTCACAGGTAAGAGGTACCTGGGTTATTTTTTATTCTAGACACACCACCTGCTCCCATCAAAGACGTAGGGTTATGCCCGCTCGAAGTGGCCAGTGGATGCCCTGGGCTAATTCAGCGTCGCAGGCAACGACTGGGCGGGAATATGTTTTCAGTTGATAGTATGATATCCAATAACATTAATATCATTAGAATGTACGATATTCAACTATCCAGGACGCTGTAGAACGACAAGTCACCCTCGTTACTGATGTATGATGTCTGATGTCCCGATTAAGCTTCATTATCTTGCATTTCTGGCTTGTTACCTCCCGTGTCTATCATGGTAAATAAAGATGGCTGTAATGTCACCTGTTCGTCTGAGCCCCCACCGCGGACTCTCACGCGTGCGAAGGATCGTGTGGTAGGAAATTGCCTACAATGAGGCTGGGTCTGTGCAGGGTATCGGGCCCGGTTAGAAACCATTCAAGTGTAGCACGACTCCGCGTCTTGCACTCACATCTTATGTTCATCTCTGCGTATCATGAATGAAAAACAACAATTGATGCTGGGATCCTTGGAGCGGTCGTCGGGGTTCTTCAACGCGCACGCCGTCAGGAGTGTGTCGTGTGCTGGGTCAAACGCGATGGTGCCGAACTCTTCCCAGTACCGCACGAGCGATTCTTCCGTCATAACCTCGTGCAGCGATATTTTGCCCTGGCCACCGTCTTGTCAGCTTCATCAGCTACGGCGGTTGCGTGCCTTGCTTACATCTCGCAACGTCTCTACGGGCACATGGATGAGCTCCGCCATCTCCTTGTTGCCCCTGAATATCTCCCCAGACCGCCTCCAGCAGCAAGCTGGAACAGCCATCGAAGCGAACACGCGATCATATTCCATCAGTGATTTTTCAAACCACATCTCGACGTAGATGAGTTCCATATCTGTGAGGCCCTGGACCTTCTCGCGGAATTTCGGGCGGAACCGGTCTAGCTGCCGCAAAATCTTCTGCTTGGACGCCGGCGCAATGTGTCCGTCCATGTAACTCGAGAGCCGCGCGTACCCTTTGATATAGTTAAAAGGTTTGAGCATGCCGGCATCGTACTTGGCCTTTAAGACTCGCTGCATGCGTGCTTCGGGCGTGTCGTTGCCTGACGGGTCCGCCGCTTGAAGATAGAATTCACGAGTCTTGTCTAATGGCGCGGTAGTTTTTGATCCCCGAATCGCGTTCCGCTCTGCGTTTGGTGGAAGCATGCCTCCCACCTCCATCGCACTTGGTGGCAGAGGGTTGCCCAAGAAGTCGACCATGTCTGCTTGGCCCATCCGTGACTGATTCCCATACATTGGATTCTGGTCTTCCATCAAGGCCCCATTCTCGTCTAGCAGGCTCGTGTTGAGAAAGTCATTGAGCAAGTTGTACTCGTGGGTGACTTCCTGGGGAAGCGAGTATTGGGGGTTATAATGGTGCATGTCGTGAAATTGGTTTTGCGCGGTAAGCCATGCGTCAGAGAAACCGGTCACTGCGAAGTCAGCCTACGATATAAACGCTCGAAAAGGGGCCATCGTAGGACTAACATTGACTCGTATTGCCGGCAGACGTGCCATTGACCGGGCTTTGTGGCACAAGTTGCAGGTGATTGCCCTGGGCAAGCGGGCCAAACCCGGACTTGGTCCCCTGAGAGGTCGCGGGATCAAAAGCAGGCGGTACCATCGCGCTGGTACTTCGATCTATCGAGCTCCGCGACACTTCAGTCTGGCTGTCTGATTCGTCACGTGCAGCTGCATGGCTAGAGCTCTTGGGCTTCTTTGCATCCGGATCCCTGGGTTCATCATGGCAGAGGTGGCCAATGTTTCGCTTAATGCATCTCGTACATGGTCTCTCCTATTCGCGCCCTGGTCAATCTCGATACAACGCATCCGGGAGTATTCACTCCCAGCTATTCATGTAGCACAGCGAGGAACTGATCTTACATACGAGATCACACGTCATATGCTGAAGCCACGGAGGAGGTAGCGGTCAGCAAAATTATCCCATTCAGAGAGACGAATAATAATGGAACAGATGAGCGCAATCGGGCTCGTCACGCGCGGTTCACAATACTGGCAGGGACCCGAGCAAGCAAGGACATGGCATCATGGGGCGAGCGAGTGACGGCATCCCCCTCGCACAGGCGCAGACACGCGTAGACGTGGAACCAATAGATACAGGGTGCTGATGGCGCTGGACAAGGTTATTGCTGGATGAAGACTTACAGATCGGCGGCAGTACACACAGGCTGTAGGAACGCGCGACCAAAATTAGCCCTAGCCTAGCCCATGCGGCGGAGAGAAACAGTACGGGGACAGATACGATGGCGGCGACGACCAGGGGGGGGGGGCAGGGGGAGGAGGACATCAGGGGAGTGAGTGAATGGGGGACTTCTTTTGGCAGTATTGCACAGCAGCAGCGTACCATGATTCACCTTGCGCCTCTTCCTGGGGCTCTTATTGGTATCCGTAGGCGTATTGGCGGCAGTTGGAGTGTTGTCGTTGGACTTGGCATCGCTGTCCGGCCTCTTGTCCTTGGCATGCGTGCCATTGCCGTCCATAATGACTTGACGGCGTCCTACTCGAGAGCGGTTTGGATTTCGGGTTCGCACTGGGCTGTTAGGGTCTCATTGGACTGCCAGGTAGTGCAAAGAGGGCGTGCAGAAGGTGGGCGCTCGAGAGTGGCAGTGGCGCTTGGACGGCCGTGTGCAGGGCCAAGCAGCAGGTTGGTCAACTGCTGTATTCCGAGAGATGGTGGCCGAGACTGTGACTGGAGGAGCGGAGAGAGAAAAAGAAAGCCTGGAGTCGAGAAAACTCTGGGCTTTGGAGGGGGGGGGCGTGTGTGTGAGGTGCGCCCGCGCTCGTGATCGACCAAGGATCTCCCGAACTAAAGAGAGAGGGCGAGAGAGGGACGGAGAGAGGGAGAAGGTAACAATGTCGTCGGCGATGGCACACCATGCACGTGTTATGGAGGTACAGCAACCGTAAATTAATTAATTGATGGGCACCTTACCTCAGGTACCCAGGCAGGCGGACAGGCCGGCTTAAGATAGATGCCCAAGTGAATAGATAGATAGTAATTCTCATTTATACAGAGTCCCTGGGGGCAGAGCTGGGAGATTTTGTTATCCTCCTTCTCATTAAGCGAACGAGCTACGAACGCGTTGACGCGCAGAAGCGGGTTGCGGATTGTGGGCTGCGGATTGTAGAATGTGGGTTGCAGATGGCGGCAGAGGTGATGAGGATGATGATGATGATGACGGAAGGTGGATAATAAGAATAGAGTAGCAAGTCGGACAAATAGCGTAGGTACGCATGTAAACGGCGGTAATGAGGCGCGGAAAAGGATGGAATTTGGAGAAAGGAGTGGGTAAAGTTAAAAATGGATAAACCACCTAACCTACACACTAACCTAGACTAGAGGTAGGGAGATAGATTCCTAATGAAAGACCTCCGTTTGGTAATTATTACGAACGCCTTCGTACCGCATGCAACCCTTTAACTTTTGGGTAGGCGGGCAAGTTAGAGGGGAAGCAGAGGTATTGCGCTGCGTCAGCAGAACAAAGCCGGGTGATCGGAAAAGCAGTCTGAAATTTTTTTCTTTACCCAGCCGCGACTTGACCAATAATAACTACCTACCACTTATACTAACTAATCTGCCTAGGTACTTAAAGATATCCGTCGGTACAACTGAGCCGAGGGTCAAACGGTTTGACTATGTGTGGCTGTGGGAGCAAACAGTGGAGTTGCTTCGGCAAACCTATCCATACCTACGTGGTAATGTATGCACTGGATGAGTGAGTAAGAGAAGTGTGCCATATACAGATACGATTCCGTGACTGGGTTAGGCATCTGGGCATTGAAACGAAGATTCGATGCATCGTATCGTTGGACATCTTCAAGCAATTCGGTACGGAAACGTGGCTGTTGGGTCCCATTATTTCCACTCACTCAGCTCTCTAACCCCATCGAGTTCTCTCCTCCGGCGACGAATGAAAAACCTGTTTCAAGCCGCAATCAACTTCAACCTCCAAGACTGTCAGCTAGCTGCCTGCCTGCTACGCATCTATCTTGGTCCAGCTGCCCACCTAGGTAGGTGGTATTAGCTCACTTTGCTGACTAGATAGCTGCCCGAGACCTTTGCTCTGCGATGGATTCTTTCTTGATAGCAATGGAATGCATCGTTGGATGTCTTCATGAGCAAGCCAAGGCTATATGTCATGCGGCTCCGTTATATGAGAACCTCTTGGCTCACATCCATCTGCAGGTCCGCTGCACCCGATTTCCCGTTTCGCGACGATCTGGGACACTATATACTCCATATACAACTCCCACCAACTGGGTAACCCATCTGAAGATAGATGAAAAATCGGCTGGCCAAGCTTCGCTGCCAAGTCTGCTCCTGGACGTCGGGTCCAGTCATGTGTAGTTGCGTCCGCACCCGTACGATAGCAACGCATGAAACGTGCTCTAAGAGACTGAAAAGATCATGTTCTGAAACTGCGTTGAATTGCTCATTTGTAAGGCCCTTGATGCCATTCTCAAGAAACTACCTAGCGCTCTGGGCTGGATCTTTTGCCGTGTATGCTAATATTAGAACGCGGGCTTCTCCTTCCTCGGAGGTATACGATGGCTTTACTAGAATAAGTACACAAAGTAAGGCCTTGTAAAAGAAGGGTCGCACGCATATGCTGTTTATGTAGTGTACTTTCGTGCTCGCAAGCCAGCTATGTCCGCAGTTCAACCATGCTAAGTAAAACTTCCTGTTGTGCAACTTTTACCCCATTCGTGCCTCTCGATCTATAATGCTGCCCGATCAAGATGGGAAATGATGCTAACCGAATAGCTACCATGTCACGGACACGGGCCGGCTCTGTTTGTCCTCAGTCAACAATTTCGTCAGTACGACTACGTCGGATAATGTCTGTCGACGTCCAAGTATGCCTAACTCTAACTTTGGTACAAAATGCAGGGACATACATCCCTATTGCAATGGTATGAGGAATATGGGGCAGCTTTCTTCCCAACAGCTTGAAATGCAGTACTTTTAGCCCTGCCGGCTTATTGTTGTCTTAAAGGTCAAGACGCTATCGGCGAGGCGCCTGGGAGGGAACTGGTCGAGCTGGGCTCAGACGCCCTCGCACGACAGCGTTCTAACTGGAAATGCCATGCAGGGCCGTGAGCAGGCTTCGAGCGAGCGCCTTACCGCCTGCAGTAAACGTTTCACAGGTCATCGTCCCCGGCCACGGCACTCCTTGTATCGGACGTTCGAAGCTGCATAATTTTCCCTGATACACGACCTGATACTCAGCCTTTTGGATCGCTATCATTCGTTGTGGTATTCTGGGGAAACACCAGGTGCTTATAAAGCACCATCAAGAAACAGCAAATCCCGTGTTTTAACACCAGCTGCTGAGTTGGTCTTTCGATGCTTCAAAAGAAGAAGACAAGGACTAGGAGATGAAAGCGGTGAGAAGCTGAGCATTTAGCATCGTGTGGTGACCCCGATACGGCTACATGTACCGTCTACACACGTGACCAATGGCCTGCTGGATACATAGTCTGTCATAGTAAGTCGAAGGTTGGAGGTGGAAATTCGCTGTGTACTGAATGACGATCGGCCGATCGGACCGATTTAACGGTCTTGTAAGACAATGTATACAACTACTCGTGTCGACTTATTGGAGATGAATACAATGAAAGGTGTAGAAAGCTACATTGCTATCAAACGCCGACGTGTCCAGGTGTTTCATTGCAGAGTCGAGGTATCTCTTGGCAAATCCTTGCTTCTAAAGCCTGGCGAGATCGAGGGAACATAAGTCCTAGGTTAGATGTTTGCTCCTTTAGAATGTACCGTAAAGCCACGTAGTTGAACCAATGACGGATAAATAACCTGATGCAATATATACAACGGCTAGTGCCGTGTACGGCGGTGGACGAGGTTAGGTAGTAGTGATGGGCACCTTTTGAAGCAAGCATGACTAAGTAATTATCCAAGGTATCATTAATAAGGCATAGCATGCAAGGCGAGCAACAGTATACATATAGCTACACAGAGGTTTTATTTGACCTTTGCCATGATCGTCTCTGGTCCTCTGATCACATCCATTTGGGCTGCCCGAGCCTTGACCGCGTTCAGCATGCTGCGTTCGAAATCATCCCGCGCCCTGAGAACTGCCTCAACCCACGTGATCTGCAAGTCCCAATACCGAGATTTAAAATCCTGGAACACGTCCGGAAGAGCTTCTTTTTCCGCCGTGAGCAGCTGCAGGAAGTACTCGGTGACACGCCAGGTCTGCGTAATAGTACTGCTGACATCAGGGTTGGGGAGTGCGCGGAAGAACTCAAAGGCCGTCGAGATGTCGTTAAATATCTTGTCTTGGAAAGGGTCGGTGCGCTTGAACTTGGCGCCTTTATTACGCACGCACATTAAATATTGAACCAGCAGCTCGTCGGCGAAGATCTCGACGAAAATATCCACCAGCGAGTGGTGAAGAACTTGCTGGTAGTCGCCGACATACTCCTCAAATGTCACAATCATTTGCTTCATGGCCATCGTCTCATACCACCGGGGCGTGAAGACAGTTGTGATCACCGTCCTGAAATCCACTGATATAACCAACTTCGCAAATTTATTGATGCACCATGTGCTGAAGTCAACATAACCATCTCGTAGTAATGTCATCTCGGACTCTGCGTGCTCCATGTATTGTTGCGTAACAAATGGTTCAAACTTCTGTTTGAAGCTAGAAAGATAGGCGGACCGACCATCCTCCTCGTTGTCGTCGATGCAGGCCATCTGGTCGTTGGCCGTGGCAACAAGCCAGTCCTGTAGTGCTTGAAAGCCCTCTAATTCGGATTCCCGATCGCCTTCGTATTTGGCTGCTTCTTCTTCAAGCATCTTTTGGAATGTCTGCTGTCGGCTACGAAGCCGAAGGAACATGGCATCGATAACGCCCTCTGCGACATCGGTTCTCTGTGAGTTCCCAGCAACGTCAATCTGCTCTCGAAGCATGCGCCACATGTCAACTAAGTTCCGAGTACGGAAATAACCATACTCGTCCGTATCTAGATTGGAGCCTTCCACATTTCGATCCGCGAAATCGCGTCGTTCTTGGGCGAAAATGCGCTCGATCCATTCGTCCAGGAATTTGATGATGAGTTGTCGGAAGTCCTTGACAAGCTCTTGTTCCCGATTGTCGAGTACGTGTGGTCTCAGATCGCTCTCGACGAAACCTAGTTTCCTCATCTTCTTGTAATATTTATCAGGCCAATTGATAATCTCTAGTGTATGGGCCGAGCTCGCCTCCGGATCCTCTATCATGGCGATCAGGAGGTCGTGCATAAGCTGGTGGTAGATGTCGCCGAATGTCTTGAGAACCCTCCATTTTTTAGGCATCAAGTGCACCATTCCCTGCTTCACCGCATTCAGGGAGTTGAAGTACCACTTCATCGAGTCGGCAAGTTTATCAGGATCCTCTAGGAACTTTCCTCTTGACTCGGCTAATTTCTCTTCGCAGGTAATTCTGATGGCTTTCAAGAACCTGTCCTTGTATCCCCTGACTTTCTTTGCGCCGTCGGTTATACTCTGGAACCTTGTTGCCATCTCTTTGTGGTCCTTCAGAGCTTCTTGAAGCGCCTCAACCCTCAGGTCGCTCTTTTCCTCGGCCTCGACAATGATGGCAAGGCGCACCACGATCCCATCGTCGCCATCACAGACCAAATTGATCATTTCCAGTGCAACCGTGTCGAAGTGGTGGTCGAACCACTGAATCGCGTCATCTAACCTTGAGAAATAGTCTTCCAACGTAGATTGTAAACTTGGGTCTTCGGCTCGCTGTATCTGCTCCATGGCATCATCTCGGATATTTCTTAATCGCGTAAGTTCGTAGTGCACTCGTAGCAGGTTTGGCATATTCTTGATGTCCTGGGCATCCTCCCCCAGCATCAGTTCGATTGTGTTCAGGCGATCGTTGAAGTTCTGAAGGTTGTCGACCATGGTCTCGACGGCGCCAAAGTTTCTATGGGCTTGTGAGACGATGTTTATACTGGCGAAGTCCTTGATCATGTTCTGGGATTCGGAGCACAGGGTGTCGATCTTCATCATCTCGTCTCGGATGGCTTGCACCGTCTTCTGGCCGTCCGTGAGGCCATTCATGCCAGCCTGGGTTGTCTCCAATTGGTCGCGCAGGCCGCCCCGAAGCTGCGAGTCCACCGCCGCTTTCTTGCGCGTGAATTCCAGCTTCAGCGCTGCGATCTTATCGAGGTCATCAGGGTGTCGGAGAAGCTCCGACAGCTTGACGGGCGGGGCGTCCATGGTGAAGGTCGAGGAGGCGCCCGTGCAGCCGTCTGGGGGTCAGCGCTCATACCATCACGCAAGACAACCGCAATTTTCAGACTTGCACTGCGGCAGTTAGGTTGCTCGTTGATGAGGCAAGGTAGGTCGTGTATGTCGTGGAAAGCCTGGGGCGAGGTGATGTTGCTGCTGGTGAATGTGGTGGACTGCCGACTTCAAGGTTAGGTAGTACGAAGCAGGTACCTACATACATGTACCTCTTGGTGCTTGGCCAGGTTAGGTACCAAGGTACTTGTTTCACAGGTGGGTCTGCTCCTATCACTAGATTATACCTTTTATATTGGTAATACTGTTTAGTTACCTCAAGACTATTCAGGTTATGTTCAAAACCTCTAGTCCTTGCATGAGATTTAAACCGATGAACTTTCGAAATTGTCTGAATCAATATCTTCCAGAAAGTCAACCTTGATGTGATATCGCTGCTTTTGGGCGGCATACTATCCGCACACGACTTCAACATTATACAAACTCTTGAGGCTTCATAATCGAGCCAGTCGAGCCTGCCCTCTGCGGGGGGGAATCGCCCCGGCTATCCTCCGTTGTTCCCGACTGTACTGTCGTCGTGGCCTGCGTTGCCAACAGGAAACGGCCCGTGTTGTTTATCTCTGGGGGCCTCGACCGAACCTCCTCATTATGACATGGGCGCTGTAGTGGAATAGACCTACCTTGCTGTGCGATGCGTGCCCCCAAATTGTGTCTTGTCGACTGGCGGAACACCATGTTGAGGAGCGGAACCCTTCGGGCCACGCGTTGGAATGAGGGGATGCAGGCGCAGATAATAAGTGCGCAGAGCTCGGCCGCCGACCATATCAGCGGCTCGGAAAGCCCATCTTTTGTACTCCGTCAGCCTTTTGCCAGCCGCCTTGACATGCCGAGCGCGTGGATCAGCTCCGTAAACAGCGTTGGGTTCAACTCGAGGGGGGTAAAGTGCGTCTATAAAACTCAACAAACTCACAGGTATCGTCAAACCCGTAAATAATAACGAATTTAAGTCGTATAACAGCCATAACAGTAGCCCTTGAATAACAACTTAGTAATAATAGTCAAAATGTTACTTTGGTAGGTACTGACTCACAAAAAGCCTAGCGAGAACATTGCACCGAGCTCAAGCCTCTTAACAATTGGCATCTGAAGTCTCAATGCAACAAATATTGGCTGCAAGAATAGTATGAAATTCGTGGCCAAATTCAATGCATACTAGGTTCATGGGATGTGTTGTTATTACAAGCTAGTAACTTTGTCCACCGATCACTTACCACGGAGTACCAGAGGGGACGCAAATCAATACAGTCGCCTTTCAAATCAGGAATCCATGACTTGCTGATAGGGTTACAATGGAGTAAGGCCATGAGGCTTTCCTCGAGGGCCCGAATTAAGAGATAACCGATGATAACCTTGTTCAAAATAACGAGCTTTCGGATGGGGAACAGCCTCATATAGAGGACGGCGAATGAGGCTTCGGCAGTGGTTATCCCCAAACTATAACTGATCGAGGAAACAATTTTCATCTAGCCAAGCTCAGTTTATTTCCAAAGTTGTAGAACTTTGGGGTTCGGTACCTTGAGAAATATCTCATAATCCTCAGGAGAAACGTGCTCACGATGAATGCCGAGTCCGTGTTGTGTAGCTGGAAAAGGTGAGTAAACGTCTAAAATCACCGGTCTTCTTTCCTTACCCGCTATCATCGCCGCACACATAACCAATGAGAATGTCCAACTCAAGATTATCAAGCCTGAGATGTTTGTTAGGGCTGCACGCTTTGGGCCGTCGAGAGAGAACACAGCCAAAACTTACCGTCGTCCCATCCGGAAACTCGAGATGTGCCAAATCGATCGCAAGCTCTTATGCCTGTAGCCAGTACCGTCAACACTATCATGGTGATAGATGCGACAAGCACTGTCTGCTGCTCCCTCATCTTTTCAGCGCATGTCGACTCGAAGAGAGATACCGACCGATCCGTTCGACCTTGGCTCCGTTCCCTATTATATATATTTGCGATGGTATCCGAATCACGCTGAATGCTATTTCCAAGGAAATGCTAGCAGTTGTTGTCTCTGCTTGTCAGGTGCACATGAATACCCATCATCATGGTTCATCATGGATCCATGAGACCATTGTCCATATAAGGATACACCTCGCGCCGGCAGCCCATGCCAATGACGTGTAGTCCATCTTTATCCAATAAATGTGTTGACTGCAAAGTCATGTCCCGGGGCTAGTCTACACCTTATATCTAGCATCATCCCTCATGAGCCCATCAACTTAGCGCCACAGAACGTTGCAGGCCACATTCTACTGTTCGATTACCCGATAAAAAAAAAGAATTTTATCAAAGGCGTACTTGCACACATAATGTACCGACGTACTCCTGAAATCGCTCCGGGGACGCCTTTCCGGAGTGCATATTAGACTAGAATTTTAATGCGGCGACTTGATCAGGAACTACATGGCGTAGGGCGAAGGGTCTTCCTCTCCTTCTCCGACGATGACGTCGAGGGCCACCACGCAAGGCTTGACGACTATTGCGCAAGAGCCTTGGGCGTTTTGGCCAGCCCGTTGAGCCGGAGCTGAACATCAGCGACCTGCAGGATGACCTTGACGTGGGCTTCGGGGCTAGCCTTAACCATTTTAACTATGATTCCATTTTTATTTTCTATGGCGAGCTTGAAGGGTGTGTGGTTGACAAGATCTCGTTGGGCTTGACTTGGGGTACGGGTTGTTCTAATGATGGACCTTGACGGCCACTTAGGTTGTATCCGGGTTGAGTATACATAAATGAGATTAGACACTTTCTTTTCTTTTTTTCTTCTCCTTTTTACTGCTTTGTTGTTTATTTCTTGTCTTTAGAAATTACTTCCTCTTTCTGATAATTATAGGCTCTCCTCGCCAGTATGAGGACTACTGGCTGCCTTACAAGCAATTATTAGCTAGATAATGACAATGGCATTAGGCACTGCCTAGCTAACTACTTAGTAGGTAGATAGACAGGAGATGTTAACCATTATATTGTATGTATGTTCTGGAGAAAGAAAAACACAACCTCCTTGTCATCAATTAGAATTTACCCATAGTATGGCCTGTCTAACTATTATAGAGGTTACGGAGGTTGCAGAGGTCGCAGATATAGGAGCTGTTACTGTAGAACATAGTAACGGCCCGTTGTTTTACTGTGACAATAGGCAAAAGTGTGTGGTTGATTATATACTTTCATGGCAAGCCTGCTTGTTCAGGTCGTGCAGGTGTGTGTTATTGATGGACAGGTTGTGCCATAATCTCAAATGAAACTGTAGGCTCCGCGGAAGCTCAAGTGTACGTTTCATGTGAGAGGTAGGTACTTTATTAATTATATAAAAATACTTGTTTACTACAGTGCAATGACCTTTCTCTGTACATGATATTAATTGCTGCCTGTGATAGGATATAGTAGTAATAATGTGTGCACTGTTCCAAAGTCTTATTATAGCTGCCCTTGGGATGCCTATAGCTGGTCAATGGCTAGGTATGGAGGTCTCCATTCCAACACAAGATGCAGCAGAGGCAAGTTTAGCTGGTACACACATGCATGCAAATGCTAACAGTCTCTGAATTATTTATGTCAAGGTGAGCTCTTCGACAAGCAAGCTTCCAAGATTACGGGAATCAAGGCAGGCAGGGTGAACCAATGGGGGTGGAGCCTGTAGTTGTAGGTAGGTACCTACTACCTACACTGGTGTGGACTGCAGGTGTTTTTAGACAATAGTAACACAATGCGGGTACATAACGCTTTAGATCAGGTACTAACCCTTTATGTCAGTACAAATTTAAATGCAGGTAACACCTAACGCTCTTTCTTTCTGTGGTATTTATATCTCTAGAGTTCTATCTGTAGTAGTAGACGTTGAACCTGTGTTAAATCCTTTTTATTCCATGTGCTGCATACTAGAGATGCCTTCATGTTACAATCTGTTTCCAGGGTACACTACATGGAAGGTCCTTACCTAATCAGGATCTGGTATAATTATTATTGGTGGACCTTGGACCTTTGAGCTACCTGCCTAGGTACATAGTCTGATGCTAGGTACATTGTGTTAGATACAAAGTACAGCACATGCTTTTTCAGGATACTTACCAGCATCTCTCCATAGATCTTTCTATTCATTGGTATTCATGATGTTGCTCTCGGGTCAATGTTTTTTTGAGTCTCTGTTTGACTTAATTCTCTCCACATGTTCCTTGTACACAAAGGTACCTTACACTAGGAGCTGTCTGTGAGAACAAGTACATTCAAATGTACAATGTTGGAGTAGGCAGATGGATGTATGCAATTGGGTACATATTGCCAGGACTTATGTAGGTGCCTCGCACCTACCTAACCCATGCTGTAAGTTGAGGCCAGTAGTACTTCGTACATGTACCGTGTACGTACCTCTGTATCTACGCTAGAGGTGGAACCAATAACCACAGCTGTCTGAGGTTCGCGATGCTCATTTACAGTTTGCGCCAATACACCCAATTGTGCCTGTCCTTAAACTTCTACTGCTAACAGACACCCAATCTACCTGGATCGGATCATTTTGATATCTCTTCAAATATCCCTTAACTTGCCTAGTTCAACCCGTCAATTGGACAATTCCCGGTCCTCTCTTCCTTCAGTATCTCCGTCTGTTCAGCCTCACCCAGAAAAAAAGGGTAGTCCATCTTGGCAGGTTTTTTTTAACCATAGCAGTCAGTCAGTGTGACGTTACCAGAGCATCATTAACCTTCTCTCACATCGGTTCTCCTGCAGAGCTCTGACGCCAATCATTGATAATTGCAATACTCGAGGGACACAGCGTTCACGGCCGACTATCATAAGAGGAAACGGCTGAATTCAATGACGCGCAGGTGAGACCTCATACGCGAACCTATCGGAGGCTGGCTGAAGGGTGCTGGCTTAAGAGTGCCCGGCTGCTGCAACAAAGTCCAACGCAAAACTTGACATCTTGCCGCACTCCAGCACACGACCCATCTCTACTCCTGATCTACCTACCTACTTAGGGCAATCATTTGTTATACTTGTCCTGCTGGTAGCGCATACCCATACGCATACCCATACATCAGCATCGGCTGGCTTGTCACTGAACCGAATCACTCGACAACATCATCTTCTCCCCCGTGCCTAGTACGCCCTACGCCCTACGCCCTGCGCTGTCCGTCATTGTCTCCCTTCTCTCCTCCGCATGCGCTCGCTTGCCTGCAGCCTCCGTGGAAGCACAGCTTGACCCTCATCCTCGTTACCAGCCTCCCGCCCCATGCGGTTGACCGACACGCAGCCTCTGTGCAGCCTCTGTGCGACCGACTGCCCCAATGCCCTGGCAACCCCTCCCTCGTATCGCTTTCGCTGTCGCAACATACCCCTTCCAGACCAAGGTTGAGAATGAGCTCCCCCTCGAGATCGGCGATGACCTCTACATTATAGAAGAGACCCCCGACGGCGAGTGGCTGCGTGGCTACCTCCTGGCGCCGCCCTCTCTCCTAGCTGGCCTGACCTCTGTCAAGGGCCAGACACTCGAGGCTCGTGTATTTTCTGGCATATTCCCTCGCAGTTGTGTGGAGATACGGGAAGTTCTTGGCGACGGTGACGGCGATGGTGATGGTGAGAATCAAGAAGGCGATGCTTCGTTTCACGGAAGCGATCAGAATACGTCGCGCCGGGGTAGCGACTCGGGAAAGAGTGGCGTTGTTTCGAATAACGTGCCAAGAGATCAGGACGTGGGTGACAGAAGATTCAAGTTCTTGGAGCAACCCCAATCAAATCACAAAGTCTCTCGAGATGCTGAGAGACCCGAGCATGTTGGTGCAGATTTGCCGACACAGAAGCCACCGGCCCCTGTCCCTATGCTAAGGATGGGTGACGAGACGCCAACGTCTATCAATGAACCACTAATAGATGAAATAGCTTCGTGCCTACGAGAGTGGCACTCGACGAACTTCCACGAGTTGCTCCTGAGCCGGCAGTATGCAAAACTGGAGAAAGTATCGCAACTGATCCAGGCCATCGATTTGGCGCGACGCCAATTGCTTCATAGCCTCCTCACGGATCGTGAAGCGGCTGCTCTGCGGGAGAAGACAGTTTGGGACCTGGTGCGCGGAAACAAATTATGTGGTGGAGAGGTTATCGTGCGTGACCCAGCCCAGCGTGGCAAAGTCCTAGTTGGTGACGACTCCGTTATAGATATTACCAAACTCCAGTCCGTTATGAGCCTGCTCGAGGATCCTCCGCTTTCCCATGTCGAGTCCACATCCCTCCATCATCTGATGGTTGATCTCAAGAGCTTTGCAGGAGCTTCAAACGAGCCTGCTACCTTGGATCTCTACCTGGTTGCCAAATCTGTTGGGGGGTCGCTGACCAGACTCACGGAGACTTTCACTGTTGAAGTGCCATCTGGTGGCGTCATGGGCTACATGACCAAGGATGCAAAAATGCGCACTTTATTCACAGACCTGACATCGGCTGACATCGGGGAGGGACCCTCTGCTGATTCGGAACTCTTTCTCGTTGCCAAGGTCCGCGCACCTCAGCAGATAATGTCAGCAAAGCCCCCCTCAAGATCTGGGACTTTCGGACAGTCAACGTCATCATTTTCAAAGGATAAGCCGCCCTCGTCCGCCGGGCAAAAAGCTTCTAGGAGAAGTTTAATGTGGGGATCAACACGGTCGGCATTCTCACGGGGTGGAACGAGACTTGACGCCCTTTCCGAACACCCTGATGAACGGCTTCACTCTGGAAATAACCCAACACGGGATGGCGTAGCGCCGCCGAGTACCGCAGGCTCAGCCTCGGGGCGCGTCTCGGGGGAGGGTTCACAGCAAGTACAGGTTGCTGCTCATCGATTAGTCGGCCTTGGCGTGCTGAATCTGAGATCCGTGGTCAAGGAGGAGGGAGAGTCTGAACAGGTGGTCACAATTTGGTCGCCGAGCGAGATAGCGAGCTCTGAAGGGCTCGAAACAACCAAAGGGTGGGATGACCTAGTCCGTGATCTGCTGGATAGCGAGTCTGGACACTACGAGAAGTCGAGAAGAGCGGAAAGGCTACTCGTTCACTTGAAGTCTTTCGACCATTCTGACGCCGATGTACTGATAAAATCAACCCCTACACTCTTATCTGCGATTAGCAAGACCAGTAAAATGGGATTTTCTGGGGCCCCGACAAAACCGCGGTCTGATATCTACATCACTGTCAACGAGGCTCTTTTGGCCCGACAAAACCTCATCTCACGATACGGGGGGAGCGCCACATCTATATCCAGCAACATGCTTGGCAACAACTTAGTGGTCTCTGTCAATGTGCGCCGACAGTCCGGGGAGCGAATCGACTCTTGTATATTTCCATCCTCGAACTCACATCCTTTCACGACTTGGACGTCTTTTGCTGTGCAACGTGGCGAGCGATGGAGCCAGACTTTGCGCTTGTCGCTCTCGCCCTCTGATGTCACCACCTCTCATATTGTACTCACAGTATCAGATTTACCACACACCCCCTTTGCAATGGCATATCTACCTCTTTGGGACCACCAGGCGTTCATGAGCGATGGCTTGCACTCGTTGCTGCTATATAGAATTGACGAGTATACGCAAAGCGCACAACCAGACTCTACCGGCAAAGGTGGATACTTGTCTCTTCCCTGGAGTGCACGAACCGACCCATCTGAAGTAACGGGACCTCTGGCGGTTCTGCGCGTCAAATCATATCTTTGCAGCACGAGATTTTCACAAGACCGTACTATTCTTGGTTTACTGAAATGGAAAGATGGCCCAAGGGGGGAAGTATCTACTCTCTTGCGCCAGCTTATATTTGTACCAGAAATTGAGGTCGTCAAATTGTTAAGCGATGTACTCGACTCTCTTTTCAGCATTCTGGTTGAACACCAAGGAAATGATGAGTTTGAAGACTTGGTGTTCACTGCTCTGGTCAGAGTGCTCGGCATAGTCCACGATCGGCGGTTTAATGTAAGCCCATTGGTTGATCAATACGCAGAAACCAGGTTCAACTACCCTTTCGCAACACCATGCCTCGTCAGGTCATTCACAAGATTGCTTACAAAACCCACCGAACCTGAGACGGCACGCAAGCTTCGCGCTACACTGAAAGTTGTCAGACATATCCTCAAATTCATAACCCATGCACGAGGACAACAAAAGGCTAAGGAAGTCGGGATTGGAATCACCGGCTCAACTCCTGGTTTTACGAGGCACTTGCAGAGTATATTCAAGGCTCTCGACTCGATGATGCGTAGTACCGCACCCGTCCTTGTCGGCAGCCAGACACTAGCTGTCCAACATTTTCATACATGGTTGCCTGAGCTTGCGGGCCTCCTCACTACAGAGGAAATACTCCACATTGCCATAGATTTTATGGATTCATGTGCTCTGGTCAAGGGAAAATTAGTGCTGTATAAGCTCATTCTCATCATAAATTACTCCAAGTTGGACCTGTTTGCTCAGCCAGAGCAGCGGTCAGCTCTCAGCGCTAACACGGTTAGGTGGATTGCACCTCATTGGGGTCATACTGATGAGATTACAGAGCAATGGCGAGACCAAGTCCGACTATGCTGCTCTGTACTTGCCAGTCAAATTCACTACCTTAACTCGGAGATCCCGGACTATATACCAAAGATAGTGGGCTCATTCTTGGCTATTCAATCTACTGAGCGGAAACCCAAGGACCGATTTTCACTCCTATTCCCAACTTCATATCCGTTTCCTAGCAAACCGCTATCAGGGGAGCCAGTGCAGTTCGACGAACCTCTGATCGAACTTTCTGCACTGCTGTCTGCCTCGTCGAACTCGCCTAATGGGATGCAGCTCGAGCTATCCGTGGACGATATCACAACCGTGCTTAAAAATACTCTCCGAGTCCATTTGAGCATTCTGCAGGGCGAAGCCTTCCCTTCAAACTGGCTTAGTGTCTATACGTATCATCACAAATCCATCATGAGGGCATTGCAATATCTTGCTGGCATTCTCTTAGAGTCAGCTTTGCCTGACCCTGACGATGCCGAAGACTTTGACACGGAACTCTGGCGTTTGTTCTTCATGACCTTACTCAAGCTTGTAGGGAGTGAATGCTTGGCCCTTGAGACGTTCCCGGAGCAGAAGAGAAGAGCTGTCTGGAAGATCGCGGGCGATATACGAGAGCATGGCGCTGAACTGCTTAAGCGAACATGGGAAGCCATTGGTTGGGACACTACCCCTGATGAACGGGTGCGCTATGGGCTCGCAAAAATGGGCGGCTATCAAGTCCAGTACGTGCCGTCCCTTGTGGGCCTAATCGTTCAACTTTGCCTCAGTGTTCATGGTGGCCTTCGAAAGGTGGCGGTCGAAGTCCTACAAACCATGCTTGTCAGCGAGTGGACTCTGAGTGAGGACTTGTCTGTGATCCAAACCGAGATGATTGATTGCTTGGATTTGTTTTTCAAGGATCAGGCTATGACCGAAAGCATCATGCAAAAGCTCTTCATTGGCGAGCTTCTTGAGCGGTTCACGTCTCTCTCTCTGCTCGAGGAGGACCCCCTCTATGCCGCACTCAGAGAGCTGGTTGCAACACTTGACGTATTCTTGGACCTGCTGGTCGCTGTTCATAGCGGCGATGTCAATGGAGAAGCCTCAAATCTAATGAACCGCCTCGAACTAATGGAATTTCTCCGAGATATGCATAAAGAAGACATATTCATACGCTATGTACACCAGCTTGCAACATTACAACGCGACATAGGTTATCATACAGAAGCTGGTTTGGCGCTGCGACTGCATGCAGACTTGTACAGCTGGGATCCTACTGCCACGACACCCGCGCTGTCCGAGCCAAATTTTCCAGAGCAGTCACATTTTGAACGGAAGGAGCAAATCTTTTTTGAGATGATCAGACACTTTGAAGATGGTGAGGCTTGGAGCAGTGCCCTCGAGGCCTATAACGAACTCCGAACACAGTATGAAAGCAATGTCTTTGACTTTGCAAAACTAGCAAGGACGGAGAGAGCCATTGCCACAATATACGAAACAATAGTCAAGGGCGACAAGCTCATGCCGAAATATTTCAAGGTTGTGTTCAAAGGTCTTGGTTTTCCCATCAATTTGCGAGATAAGGCGTATGTATACGAGGGCTCACATGGTGAGCGGACTACTGCTTTTACAGATCGCATACAAGAACAATACCAAGCTGCGCAGATCCTCACCAATGGCGACGTCGATAGCGAAGTTGAAGGACAATACCTCATCGTCTCGGCGATTTCTCCGCATCGCCATCTAGAACACCAAGTCTTCCAGCGAGCTCGTGTGGCACATCCGATCCGTGACTTCCTACTGTCAAGCAACCCACGAACATTCTCGGTGTCCTCTAAGCGTAATACGAGTGGTCCAGTCGCAGACCACTACGCCGAAAAAATTGTTTACACTACTAGCGAGTCGTTCCCCTCGATCCTGCGACGGAGTGAGATTGTAGAAGTTGGCCACATCAAATTAAATGCGAAGGAGACGGGCTTAGAGCGAATCGTGCGAAAAACCCAAGAAATGACGGCAGTCGAACGACAGCTCGCCGAGCATGACGACAAGAACGACCTTGCCCAATTGATAGTTAGTGCAATTGGGATCTCGGTTCTACCCGATTCCGAAACCAGTGTTGCCGGTTACCGAAATCTATTACCTGTTGCCAACATAGACGATATGGACGAGGTGGAGCCCGAACTGAGCAAGCAAGAGAACGCAATCAAATACGCACTGGTTGATCATGCAATCATGATCAAGCGCGCCCTTACTAGCTTCTCGGGGAGCTCAAACCCGATTCTGGTGAAGGGATACCAGGATCTGTATCCGCGTAGGTAGACATCGCCATTGATCTTAAGCATCCCTCCTTTCTAACTAAAGTGGCAGATTTCCTCTCGACTTTTGCATCAGAAATCGCCATATTTGCGCCAGCCCCGTCACAGAAAGATACTAGCCTGGTACCCGTGAGAGAGAGTGGACACTTTAGAGGAAACTTCCGCACATCCCTGACAACCGGCACGGCCATCGTCGAAGAAGCATCCACGGTCCAACCAATAGCTATACGGCAACGCAGCGCTCGCCTTAGTTTTCTGGGTGGCAAGACAAAAGGCACGCGACAATCCAATGGAGACACCACAACCTTCACTCATGGCACTGGCACTGGACAAAGTAGTGAATCTAACAGCCAGTACAGCAAGAGTAAAGAGAACTTGAGTCGTATATTGCCAACACAATCTATTGATACCAACTCAAGTATCAATCCCTATAATAGGAATGGCAGTTCCGATGTCACGTCACCACCTTCCGTTCGGGGCCGCTCAGACAAAAGTAGAGAGACAGTCAATGTCGTGGAAGGAGACTTAAGTCGATCTGCTGAAGGCGGAGTTCTGAGAATCAGATCTGTCAGAAAACGGTTGAGCATATTGAAGCTAGGGAAAAAACCTAGCAGATCTAATGGGATCACCGGAGGCGTGAGCGAAGAACAATGATCAACATCAAGGTGAATAAGACAGGGGTTTAGCCATACTGCACTCCCGACGTCTACATGTCACAGCCAGTTGAGAATATCTTGATGCTCTAGGATAGCAAGAAGTTTTGACTTGGTATCCATTGCAGTTTCGGCGCCCTGGATAGTTTTGTCCTGGGGGGCATTGTAGCGAAGGAGTTAGCTCGGCTTGTACGACATCGGCCAAGGCATCGGGACATGCCTTTGCATTTTCTATTTTGCAGCCCATTTGGTTCGCGGAAAGTGTTCAACTTAATGCATTGCCAACTAGGCCATGATGAATGTTCCGTCGTCTTGGACCGGACTGATTCAGTGTACATCGAAAGCATACCAAAACAGTTCAGCAACGGAGTTCTTGTGTACGTGGTGGAGGGAGCTATGTGGCGATCTGGTCGCTCGATGAGGGATTCGCCTAGGGCACACTTCGTACCGTACATATATGTCTGCATAATGTATAAATCTTTGAGCAAGAAACCCTGCCTGATGAAAATACTAAGCCGATCACTACGCTTGGAGCGTGTGCTGTGAGTTGGCTGCCACCAACTGTGTAAGGACGAAGCCGAGGCCAAGTATCTGTAATTGCTTATAAAAAATACCTGTTGCGTATTTCGTAAGAGTAAGCTTTATTGTCAGCCAGGTCACCGCAACCCCCAGGCCGTTTGACATTTCCTAATTCTGACAATGCGAACTGGCAAAATACCATGAGCTGTGCCAGTGTTGCAGCGTAATTGTTTACTAAGTAGTTATACCTGCTATAGGTCGGGGATTCAGTATAAACTATTACAGATCCCCCGCGTTTAATTGTTTGCGATGTTGTTTTTAACTGTTGAACTTGGAGTGTTTTCTAAGTACAACGGTGTCTAACTAACTACCTAACTTAACACCTCCTGTGTTTAGCATTTCTCTGCTGCTTCGAAAGATAGAACATACCTACCTACTTTAGTCCACCTATTCCCACACACACACGCGCGTATATATGTATTTATATTGTAACCTGCCGATCTTTTTGTATATATTCGAGCAAAGTATACCTAAATGGTTGCTAGTGTATGGTATCAGTGATGAACATCCTAAGTTACTACATTAGGTAAGTAAGTCAGGGGGAACTAGCTCTGCTGGAGGCAGATCTTATCTTTTTGTAGGGATTCGTTTCGACGGAGTGGGAGTGCGTCTTCTGTTCTGGGAAAGAAGGGACATCAGAGAGAGGGATCTTGGGCTGTGTTTTAGTTTTCTCAAGTTTTCAGCTCACGACATCAGCAAGGCCAAAGTTCGAGGGGGTACAGCAGCAGCAGGTACTTGCCATGTCCTATTTGGGGCAAATCACACCAGCAAAGCTACTTTGTAGATACTTACATGCAGGCAAATGACACGGCACTTGCGTTCATCAGTGACTCAAGCCAGCTAACCCACCTAGGGAGTTAGGGCTGACGCTAGTCGAATGAGCTGACCTCGTCATTTCGATAGGCGTGGTTCTCTAGCTTATCATGCAGTTTCCGCAGCCCGTTGTTAGTCAAATCCTCTGCTCAATCCCGTATCCGAGGTAAGATGGTAAGCATAATAAATAGGCAGCATTTGGCAGGTAATACTTTCCTTCATGTCAGCCTTATGAAGTACCCAATCCTCTCTCGGAGCCTGTGCCGCCTCGCTGCGTGCAAGGTGGTACCGTGCAGCAAGGTGGCTTTAAATTCACTTACACAAGTACGAAGTATAAGACGATTCGGCCCATTCGCTACGGCTGGGAGATGGACTATCTACCGGCTTGGCAGATTTGGGGGGTTCAGAGATAGCGAGCTACCTCACGCTGTCCCTACCAGGGTTAGGCGCAAGTCATGGATACGAGTAAGATCGCCATAGCCACTAACAAGCTCACCATTGATAGGTCCGCAAAGAGCAGGTTACCGAGCAGACGTCCTATGCGTACTACCCCATATAAGTTAGTCTGCTACAAGACCTGAGCACTAGCGGCCAAATGGGTCCTAGACTAAGTACAGTATACTTACTTATCTGGTGCAGTAGTGTAGTTGCGAGGTCCAATAGAAATCTTTTTTTTGGGCGCCGTCGAAATTTACTTCTCCCTCTGCCTGTCCTCGTTATCCCCCTTTATCGACTCAATAATTACCTAAACCTCCCTAAGCACATCATGGCACTGTAGATATTGTCCGCGCCACCAACATCATCGCTTCTCTTCTTCTGCGGCTTGACCGCCGGCTATTTTCTTTGTTTTCACCTGTAATAGGCCCATAGTGGAGAACAAATTTACCCCTTCTTATTCATTCTTTAGCCCATTCGTCTATCCATCCCCGCTAGACAGCGTCGGGGTCTTGTGTGTTGTGTGGTGTTTTTCTCCTTTCTCCATCCGTGAAGGTCGACAACGACGACGGCGACGGCGACGATCACGACCACGATCACGATCACGACAACAGCACCGTCCTATCGCGTCGGCCACCCACATCGGCAGCGACTCGCTTCGACGCACCTACGGGGAGGACCATCTCCAGAGTATAAACCGAACAATATGCTCAGGAGAGTCCCGTAGACTGTGAGGAGATAGCAGCTACGCTGTATTATATATAATGCGAGCAATTCCAAAACGGTTATTGCCCGTCTTCGGCCGCTGGGGCTCGGTGTTCTTCGCGGCTTTGCTAGTGTATTATCTGATTCGAGCCCCTATCTCGCTCGCCTTGTCGTCGGCGCGGTTGAACAATGGAGCCACGGGCAGCCGGTCGAATAGCCCAGGCTCAGGCGCACCTCTTGGCCCTCCTGCCGGAGCTGCGCATAACGCTCCCAATCAGAACGCACAGGCACCCATGGGCAACCCTGGACCATATATAAAACACTTCAAGCCCACGCCTCAGCGTTACCCTCCCATAGACGACCACTTCCCCTGGTTGACCAAATCTGGCACCGCGCCGCCCACCCCCGAACGTCATCTCCCGCCGAACCCGCACGTCGACGAGGCGACACCGCTGTTCATCGGCTTCACGAGCAACTGGCCCCTGCTGCTCCAGTGCGTGAGCAGTTACGTCGCTGCCGGCTGGCCGCCCGGGGATATATACGTGGTGGAGAACACGGGCACGTTCGGCGCGAATCAGCGTGGTGAACTCACGCTTCAGAATCCCTTCTTTCTCAACCACACCGCCTTGCAACAATTGGGAGTCAACGTCCTCATCGCACCGACACTGCTGAGCTTCGCGCAACTGCAGAACTACTTCCTCCACACTGCCCTGATGCGGCAATGGCGCTACTTCTTCTGGACACACCAGGAGGCCTTGGTATTCAGTGATCAAGATGTCAAGAAGAAGGATCGTGACCACGATTGGGACCACGACCCATTCGCCACGCTCTACGAGCGCGCCATCGGCTTAATGCGATACCTAAATGGGCCCGAAATGCCACCATGGGCGACTCATTTCTTCGCGTATGATCTGTTCACACTCGTTAATCGTGACGCATATATCGACGTAGGTGCCTGGGACACGCACATACCTTACTATGCCGCCGATTGCGATATGTACCTGCGACTCCACTGGGCTGGGTACTGGCAGCCGCAGAGTGAGGCAGGCTTGGTGTTCGACGTCAATGTTGCCCTCAAAGATATCGGCGCCCTGTTCCGGCTGCCGGGATCCCACGCTGGTTTTGCAGGCGATCCTGTATTCAAACCAGCGGACGACAAAACACAGCCCCACCGCGAAGCCGAGCTTAAGCGCGAGCAGAGCATGTACGGTTGGGTCGAGAAGGAGGGTGAGGCATTTCAGCACCTTGTCGAGGTTGCGGAACGCATGCAGAATATGAAGTGGGCGGGCGAGTCCCCTACACGCAACTCTTGGCAAGGTCGCCAGGCCGGGGGCCAGGGAGAGCCATTCTATCGTGATGCGGAGGGGTTCAGTGCCGGGATCGAGACGATGACAGATGCCGGTCGACGCGTGTTCGCCGATAAATGGGGTCACCGCGGTTGTGATCTGTTGCAGCTAGGAATTGAAGGCAAGGACGCATGGAGGTTAGAGCGTGACTGGGACATCAATAAGTCGCCCGGTGACGAGGGCGGTAGCTGGGGCCAGGACTGGAGTAAGAATCCCTCGCAGCAGCTTGCCAACCTGGGTATTGCATAAGGGTCGGTAACCAACTGCCCTGGCATCTGTTGCCCTCGCAAGAGACCATATGATGAAACGTGGACACTGATTCTGACTTGCTGTAGTGATTGGGGACGAGTAAAGAGGAAACCGATTAGAGCAACGATCTCAGCCGGGTTTAACCGTGCCAGATGACCGCGTCGAAGAGACGGAAAGGGGGGATGGTACCAACCCTACCCACCCGCGTACGACTTGAACGATGAACGAATGGTCGTCTACCCGTTCACATATGTACGGGATGCTTCCACCCGACGAGTATCGAGAGACTGTTATATAAAGAGATGGGTCAGCCGGGCAATGTCGGCTCCCATATCCGCGACTTGACGAGACGAAGAATACACTACTGCTGGACTTGGGCAGAGTCGGCTTTATACCCCATTCCCGGTTCCTGTATGAAAGGGGGGAGGGGGGTTCATATTCGGGGAGTTGAAGACGTCCGGCGTTCGAGGGTGATCTTGCTGCGTCTTGGGTTTGTACAGAGGCAGAAACAGATTTTAGGATTAAAGGATAGCTTTGAAAGGAGGAAACTTCTCTTGTATATATTTGGTACACTCACGGATACGACACCGGACTTTATTTGTGCATGTCTCATGTCACGACTTGAGAATTGGGGGCTGAATCAAGACATTTTTGAACGTTCGATGTATACTGCCTCCAGTTATTTACCTATATGTGTCACTTGTTTTTGTTCTTTTCCTACCCCTTCCTTTTTCGAGATTACTTACCTACAAGTACGTATTGTTTATAGGTAAGTATGTCTGTGTATGGGAGACTTTTGGCTTGCTGAGGCCAAACATGTGCTCATATATGGACGCCCTTGTTGGGCTTCAGACGTCGCCTGAGCAGCTGGTTCGGATGAGGCCCAATCATGCGTAAGACTAATGCGAAACCCGAACGCCGCAGGAAGGAACCTATTCTTGGCGCGCCGGCACCATCATAAGTGTTACCTATCCGTTGGAAACTGCCTTCGCGGGAGCGGTCTAGAAGGCAGCAGCCATGGGATAAGCTTGCCTGCCTGCCAACATTTAAGGGTGGTGGTACCTTATCTATGGATGTGTGCACATTCTCGTGGGGGCCTGACCTGGTTTTCGTTCATTTGCACTCCGTCCTCCCCCCCTAGACACTTGCATACTACATACATACTTACTTACCTACTGGTAGATTGGGAACCTATCATGACAAGGACAGTTCGGCGACGAATCATGAAAACATGACAACATTGACATGACAACATAGGACAGGTTTCATATCGCTCTACTCAGCGCATATAAGAAAGACGACGGACAGGTTCTGAAAATTGGCTCACCAGGATTGTTACGCGCAAGCTTCGACAGGATTACTCTGAAATCGCCCTGACGATCGACTACAATTTTACGACTCGCATGCCGTGCCTTTTATAAATAGGACATCTACTCGTTCGCCCGCAGTCTAGATCGGCAGATCCGTCCCGGCTCCGGCACTTTCGTGTCTGCCGGCCGTCAGATTCCTTGGCAACCCCCACATTGTACCAGACCTCTCGGCCCTCGTTGAGGCTCCGAGGAGCATTGTGGCTGCTCTTGGCTCTCGTCTGCTTGAACAGCACAGGCAAGATGGAGGAGAGGGATCCTATTCCTACAGTAGGCGAAAGGGGCTTCGCTCAGCGAGCCATTCATCCATTCGCCTGCATGGCCTGCTTCACTGACGTACTACTACTACCGCCGCCACCAATATCTCAAGCATATTCGATGCAAGGAAGAAAAAAAGAAGCTTAGTTCCACACCCTCACACCAAGCATGAGCCTCGAATGCCGGTATTAAATATGTCAGATCCCATGCATGGCATCCGCCTCGGGAGGATCCGAAGCGTCTCCTCGCCAACCCAGTGCCCACGCATAACCACTCACGTCATAAATGATACATCTACTCTACAGCGCCACTCTCTAGGACTCCTATTCAATAATCAACTCCGGCGATATATTTATATTCTATCTCACGTGAGAGCATAGTCCTGTGGGTGCCATGGCATCAGATTCTCTTTTCGCATTTACTTGTTCCTCGCGTCCTCGTTATTACTATGCCACACTTGTTACACAGATGGGGCTGACCGATTACCATCCTAACCTTGTTCCCACGTGCAAGCATTGGTGGCTCGGGTAGTCGTAGAGCTGTCGAGTAGACTTGTTGGGCACCGCGCCTTTCTGCAGAGTTGAAACTATCAGCATGCCTTTTCTCGGACTCCGAATCCTTCAATACTGCTGCGTGGACACGGTGACGAACACTTCACAGCCTCGCGTAGAAACCCACTTCGACGTACAGATTTTCCGGTTCGTGATACCTTGCGCACTTAGAAAGACCCCGCCGAGCGTACGTAAGGCAATTGGCTACGATACTCCGTCTTACAACCTATATAGGGGCACGGCTGGAAGAGCAAGTAGATTGATCTGCGCTGGTGACTGGCTCAGCTTCATCGGGAGTTTTCTACCCGGTAGCATTACCACCCGCGGAGATTTGCTCGGTGTGTATCTAACTAAGCATGTGAGTGTAAGAACCTGCCTTTATGAGCTGATCAACACACTGCACTCCTGTGTCACAACCTCAGCGGTATTTCCAAATATAACCACAGCGTGAGAACAGCTTTGGTAGGCCCTGCTAATCACGCAACGAAGAGTCCCTGCTCGAACGTATCTCGAAAGAAATCTGCCGTCAGAAATTGGTCTTGTCGACGCATCACGACGGGGATTTGGACTGGCACCCATAACCGTTACGGATTCGACCCGCGCCTTGGTCTGCGAGTGGTCCAGTCTCTATCTCTCTCGCTTCATACAGAAGATCAATCGTCATCCTATAGGTAGCGATGAGTAGTAATATATACCGCAACCAGAAGGCGAGGGTGGTTACTGCTGGAGGTGTCTTTCAGATAGGCATTTATATATTCAACGCCACTGCCCTAACGTGCCTTCTGGTAATTCCACCTACGGCATCACTATCAACAACACCCTCTCTCCAGGGCTTACCCTATTGCTAAAGACATCATAACCGGGAGGTTGAGTTCGACTGCTTCGATCTAAGGCCGCCTTTTCGACAAGCCAAGTCCGGCAGAAGCAAACACAGCATCTGCCCATCAGAACTATACTGGTCTGAATAATATAGAACTTCACAGTGGCGAATAAACAATGTCTCACGACTCAGACGCAAATCATGGTATTACGCCGGTGCCGCCATCTTTCAGCCTCGAAGAGACTTCGGCCGGGACTACACTATGGTCCGACTCAACCAAGAGCCTGATTTCGAAGGAGAAAGACAGTGCTATAATCGAAGTAACCCCAGAGCGTGCGATTCTTCCAGACCAGCTAGGGTCAGAGCTATCGCGGCAAATTCGTCGTACGTCTCCCAGCCGCGCGAATTTTTAGAACGAAAGAAACTAACTAGCATTAGACAAATACGCCTCGTCGTATCGAAAAATATTCGGAGCGATATTCACCATCAACCTGGTCGTCTTTCTCGTCCTTCTCGTCACTACGAGAGGCAACCCTGATTCGAGGGCCATAGGCAGTGCCGCCTCTGCCAACCTTCTCACCTGTATCTTGTTCCGGCAAGAAGAGTTCGTGAACCTGGTGTACGAGATCTTCGTGCTCGCCCCGCACTCGTGGCCGCTCTCCATCCGAAAGCGGCTTGCCAAAGTCTTCCACTATGGCGGCTGCCATAGCGGTGCTGGGACCGCGGCCGTGGTCTGGTACCTATTGTACACGATCATCGCGACTAAGGAGTATGTCGAGGATCGCCAAACCGACACCTTGATCAACATCATCACTAGTTATATAGTGATCACTATGTTTGTGGTCATATTGACGTCCGCCCATCCGAACCTACGCAGGAGGTACCACGATCACTTCGAGGCATTCCACAGGTTCGCAGGCTGGACTGCCTTGCTCGCGTTCTGGACGCACAACATCGCCTCTGCCAACGTCACATCAAGACAATGGAACGCCACCATCGGCTACGTCCTCATCCACTCTCCCAACTTCTGGTTCATCATTCTCACGACATTCTGCACGATCGCTTCGTGGTCCCGCCTGCGACACCACATCGTCTACCCCGAGAAGCTGAGCGACCACGCAACCCGCCTGCACTTCAAGTACAGAGCCATGAATCCGTTCTACGGCGTCAAGATTAGCGACAAGCCGTTGACAGAGTGGCACGCGTTCGCGACGATCCCGGACGTGGACCCCGAGTCGGGCAAGATCAACGGCTTCAGCGTCGTGGTCAGCAACGCGGGCGACTGGACGAAGAAGCAGATCATGAAGCCCAAAGAGCGCAAGCTGTGGGTACGCGGGGCGCCGCTGCACGGCCTGCTGTACACATCGCGGCTCTTCCGGCGCATCGTGGTGGTCGCGACGGGCTCGGGCATCGGGCCGTGCCTGTCCCTGCTGTTCGCCGACGTCACGCCCCGCCGCGTCCTCTGGAGCACGCGGGACCCGGAGAAGACGTACGGCCCGCGCGTCGTCGCCGAGGTGCGCCGGGCCGACCCCGCGGCCGTCATATGGAACACCAACGAGAAGGGGTACCCGGACATCGTCGGCGAGACCTACCAGCTCGTCCATGAGTCCGGCGCCGAGGCCGTCTTCATCATCTCCAACCCCAAGGTCACGGAGAAGGTCGTCTTCGGGATGCAGACGCGGGGCATCCCGGCGTACGGGGCCATATTCGACTCCTAGGGTGAGACTTCTTCGAGGGCTGGGAAAGAGAAACAGAGGACTCTTGATGAGTGGCTGTGATGGTCGCCGGCTGTGAGAGTTCGCCCGGGACTTGGATTGATGCAGTTATCGGCGTGAATGGTGTGATTTCCGGTATTTGCTATTAAGATTCAAGGATAATCTATGCTATGCTGGCTTGGCTGCTTAAGTAATTAATTAGACCTAGATTTGGGGTTTTTTTTTTTTTGACTATCGAAGTACCTATGTGAGAGTGCTTAGTCGTCGCTCAGAACTATTTTTAAAAGTTCTTTTATCATTTCTCTTCCCTAGATACCCCCGAAAAAGTACTGGATAAACCTTTCTAATAATAGTATATCTGGGGCGGCTACGCGGGAATTTTCAGGGGTAAGCAGCACTATATTTTCTTTTTCCGCCAACCCAATTTAGGTACCCCCTGGCTGCTGGGCGACTCCCTAGAACATTTAGCATCGAGCTTTAGTCCCGTAGAGCTTTGCCCTTTAGGTAGATATTTCGCCATCTTCTCCCTATGTTTCGTTTCGGGGATTGAGTTACGATATTATTCTCTCAACAACATCATCACAGTCCCATTTTACTGCTCTTGAACGATGTCGTCGCCCTCTCCAGCGCCGAACTCGTACTCTCTTGAAGTCGCCCGACGCATCCACAATACGACAGGCAAGGAACACCTCGAGCGCATCTGCGTGGGCGGCTTTCTCCTAGAATCATTGTGGCACTCTGGTATAGAGCGAAGAGTGCTCAAGACGCCGGCGCCAGCTGTTCGCAAGGCCATGCTTCGGGCAGCCGTGACGTGGCCGGTTCTCTACGTCGTAACCAGCGCGTGTATTTCTTGGGCGGCGAGGAAAGTCGACCAAGCTGAGGAAGCCCAAAGAAAGGAGGCCCAACGAAATATCCCAACCTAGGCCGTACAAGACATTGGTGGTAGTGGTGGGGGGTTGAAAAGGAGACAAAAATAAGACGTAATTATTATATACGGACTGGACACCAATATGCCAGGCGAAGCATGTGAGACTAGCTTCTTCTGTAGCAGCTACGTCTGCCGTCAGCGGCTATAGCCGGTTGTCGTGTGCCATCTCGTCCGCCCGAGGTTCGCTTTCATAGAGCTTGCCCAAACGCCATGCAGATTGCGACAATAGTGCCTGGCAAACGTGAGAACCCTCGTGACGTTAGTGCGGAGAGATTTGCGAGTGCTACCACTACACGGTTACTGTAAATGCTGCAGATTGTCGTGATGGTGCGATCAGTCCTATCGATCACGTCAACGCCAACCATGATGAGTGGCTCCACGGGGCTTCATATCAACTGGGCTCGTCGTTCTAGACGAAAACCAGCTTTTTTGCTGTTATCGAAGCACGAAAGGCTAGCTCGCTATAATGTGGGAGATGCTGAGAATAGACCAGGCCGGTTCGTCCTCTTGACAAATTATATAACCCACGAAAGTCCTGAAGGGTTTTCCCAACAGAATGCCTATTCAAAAACCTAATCGCAGTCTGGCCTGCTGCGATCCCGTTGTCTGGGTCCGTCAATAAGAGGCACAGCGCACGAAACGATGACCAAGACGGCGTCGTTGGCATAGGCGGCAGCGAGCGCCATGACCGGGATTACCGTCTACACAGCATACACGGCTTGGTTTCTCCGAGGGAGGACAACCCAGCCACCACCGATCGACTCTAACGGTACACAAGGCAGAGAGAACCCAGTCTTAGCTGGGCCACATTACGATACGCACAGCCCGAACCATGTCCGATCTATCTACGTTCCCGCTATTTCCACTCCTCCCTACTGAGATCAGACGCCTCATCTGGGCAAACGCGTTGCCGAGGGGTCGTATACAGCTATTTGCGAAGAACGTGCCGTGGGAGGACTGGCGTCTGGGCCCGCCGTTGATCGCACAGGTGTGTCACGAATCTAGAGAGACCGCTCAGGATCTGGCGGTTGTCCGCGGCTTCCCCACCGCGCACGAGAGGCACAACGAGACGTGGTTTATCGGGTCGAGGGACGTCCTCGAGCTAGCCAGCGGCTACCCCTACCCGCAGTCGAACCCAGATCCCTTCTTCGCCGCGGCCGAGGCCCTGGCCATCAACGCCGGCGATTTCAGGGGCGACATCCGGCCCGTCGTCAGGGACCTAATCAGGGGAACCCGGTTTCACTCGGTCAAGGTCGTATACCTCATTGCCGAGCAACTGACCACTCCCTACTGGCCACGTTTCCGGCCGGATCTGACGCACCAGGATAAGGGCAAGGGCACCATCCTCGACTTGTGCGATAGTGGCGATCTGAGGAGGATCGAGGAGTACAAGGCCTGGGCGCGATCGCAGGAGATGTCTCCGGCCTTCCCGGTATGCGAGGAGGTCGAGATGCCCCTCCGAGCGGCCCTCGACGAAATCATCTTGGGGGAGCTCGAGACGTACCGACACTCCTCCACGACATCAGGGTCCCCGGATACGACGACGACTACTACAGAATCGCCGGCTGCTCAGGGCCTGGGCACATCCCCGCCATCACGCCATAGCCTCAACCGCGATGATCCCTGGGTGCAGCGGCAGTGGGAGCGTCTGCCGGCCTTCCGCCCCGCGCTTCTCGTGCTGGGATGGACATGACGATACACTCACTCAGAGGAGTGCAGGAGGACGGGGATGCTGAAAACCTTGTACACACACGCGCTTCACTTGCGCAATCGACGGTGTGAGATTACACACAGTACATATCTCCCACCAACCCTGCCTTCCTCCCCTACGGACCACCGATCTCCGACCTTGTTGTGGTCTTGTTGATACGGATAAAACTAAATCAGGATGTCCCTCCTTGCTGCTAGCAGAAGTTCGGGGGTGAAAGCAGCAAAGCCACTTACTTACCTACTTAGTTACTTACTTACGCACGGGTATATGTGTTGGTAGTAAACAGCGTGGAGGAGGGATGGGAGCTTTACCTAGCCTCGGGCCCGAAAGAGTCGCTGTTGCGATTTAGATTTACAGGGATTCTTGTATAATTTCTGGCGCAGTAGATAGGACGTTCGTGTGCCTACGCGTTGGGGAAATGAGAATAATTGAAAAAAAAAAAAACCCCCCAAGTTTGGTCAGTACTTCCATCCTACATTAGTATATATAAGAACCTGGAAGTACGAAGTTTACTGTATATTGGCTATGGCGATCTTGAAGATATCAAGCTCTTTTTTTATCGCGACTGGTACATGCTTCTATACCGTGGGGGTTAACCTAAATATAGATACCTTTCTGATGAAGAGGTATGGTGCACATAAAGGGCAATATACAAGGGGCTCACTGCTCACTGCTCACAGCTTACATAGCCCTGTTAGGTAGTTATTCGTACTTCGTACTTCGTACCTAAATATACTTTGACCAAAACCCTTGGCAGTACCCTGGACGTCGCGTCTCAGGACCAGGCGGACACTTCTGTTTTCATCGCGTAAATAAACATCGTGCTGAAAAGTAGGCATCTCATCAACTATCCGGCTTGGTCTACCGAGCAACACGCAGAAAATAATTACACCAGAAGGGAAAATCATCATCGTTCGAGTCTAACTTTTGGCGTGATCCTTTGGAGAGATGGCATCTTCTTCTCGGCGTTTTTCGGGGTATCCCCGACCACGCGAGGGTCCTAAGACAACCTCATCATATGTCGAAGAGTCGAATCCGGTGCTGAGGGGATGGCCATTGGTGGTCGCTGCGAACGCGTAAGGTGTCTCTGGTTACTCTGCAGCAGTGATGATCCCCATTTAGAAAGATGCTCACACTCTTGGCGTCAGTGTCAATTGGTTCCCATTCCTGGCCAAGACGATATGGACCAATGCGAAGTTTGGCAGTATCAAAGACATCCCGGGTCTGGACGAGTACGATTACTGTTTCCACGTAAGAGAACGAACGATCCTCGCCATCTTCTGTGTCATTGGTTAGTTAATAACATGTCCAGCCTGTCGTGACCCCATTGGCAGCAGCAGCAGACGGTAGCGAAGCCTCCAGGCTAGAAGTCACACCAGAGCTGTTCCCACAACAGCCAGAACTTCTTGCTGGCCGCTTCTACTCCGCGACCGATTACCACGAGCTCTACAAATCTGAGAAGCTGACGCCGCTCCAAGTGGCCAGAGTTCTGTTGCAACTGAATGCCTTTTGTAGAGAAGCATGGGCCGATGCGTATCAGCAAGAATCCGTGCTTGCGGCTGCGAAAGCGTCTACGGAGCGGTATCGCCAAGGGAAACCTCTCGGGCTCCTCGATGGCGTACCCATCGGCGTGAAGGAGGATACCGAGGTTGAGGGATATATCTGCTTCTACGGGCAAAACTCCGGATATAGGAATCCCAACCTCGCACCAGCAACCAAATCGCTCTGGCCCGTGGCACAGCTGCAGGCTGCCGGTGCCATTGTCGTAGGCACCCTCGCCATGCATGAGCTGGGTTCCGACATCACCGGTTGTAACCCTCGTCGCGGTTCGCCTAAGAACTGGTACAATACTTCGTACTACACAGGAGGCTCATCCTCGGGCGCCGGGTCCGCCCTGTCTGCTGGTCTGATTCCCATTGCTATCGGCACAGACGCCGGAGGAAGCATCAGGATCCCGTCGAGCTTCTGTGGCATGTATGGGCTGAAACCTACCCTGCATCGCACTCATACGATGAAGTCTTCTATCTGTGTTATCGGCCCTCTCGCCGCTACAGCCGCCGACCTCACGATAGCATATAGATTGATGACCGCTCCGGACCCTGAGGATGCTATCCAGAGCGCCTTTGCACCGTCCATCCCGCCTTCTCCCTCGGCGAAGAAGAGGCTCGGGGTATGCCGAGAGTGGATCGACCAAGCGTCCCCCGTGGTTCGCGAGAGCACGGCGAAGGCCATCGCATACTTCGCGGAGAAGCTCAGCTATGAGATCGTCGATATTCGTATCCCGTACCTTCGCGAAGGCCAATGGGCACATGGCGCCTGGGCGCTTAGCGAGGCGGTAGATCATCTCAGATCACGGCTCGGGGAGCGAGCGTTTGCATACATCAATCACTGCAATCGACTCCTCATGACGGCTGGTGATTGCACGGCCGCTACGGACATGATCAAGTACTCGCAGCTGAGGGCGCTGCTGATGGAGCACCTCGCCTTCCTGTTTAAGGAACATCCTGGCCTGCTCATCGTCACCCCGACGGCACCCGAGGCCGGGTGGAAGGTGAATCCCGGAGACGAGGCCTACGGAGTGGTCGACGGCAACCTGACGGTCCGCAACATGATGTACGTCTGGCTGGCCAACTCTACCGGCTGCCCGGCCGTCAGCGCGCCGGTGGGATACGCCGAGCCGGAGCAGGGAGAGGGCAAGGTCCCCATCGGCCTCATGGCTATGGGCGAGTGGGGGGCCGAGGAGCAGCTGCTCGCTTGGGCGGCGGAGGCCGAAGAGTATTTGAATGGTGTCTTGGAAGGGGGCAGGCTGAGGCCCAAGGATTGGACGGATGTTGTCAAGTACGCCGCTCGCATGAATGCCTGAGGAACTGTGAAGTCTTCGCTTACGGCCTGCACTCAGTCAGGTAGGCAGGCATATACGCGTGGAGGCTCGGCTCGACTACGAACGAGTATTGCGAGGCGGATGAAGAAACACTGGAGACACCTTACATCACCCACGCCACACAAAATAACCACTAAAATAACCACTTTTTACAGCTCTTCAGAAGCCCGTATATCGACCTTCGGCGTTAATTATATCTAATAGCCCTTTAGACACTTCGTTAATCCATTTATTAATTATATCCTGCGATAACTTTGGTTATTTTGGTGCTTACCTATTTAACATGTTGTAAGTAGTGTAAGGTGTCCCATGTTTTTCTGCGCCCGCCTCAGGGGGTATTGTAACACGATACAGAAACAACTCGAATGTAAGGGGTATTGTTCTTGACGATAGCTGTCTAGCTACCTAGGTTGCCTTGTGAGAGCACACTCGGGATGGCAATATCTATGAGCCACTTACACCTCTAAAACTTGATTGCCCTAGTCATGACAAGGGGGGGCTATCATCGTCTTGTCGCATTGCTCAATATCTACGAAGGGTTACTCCCCTCTAGCGTCACCGAACAGGTATTTGTCACGGTGCAAGCTTGAGCACGGAGCACGGCCTATACATATAGTATAAGGAATTGGCTGTCTCACAGTCAACAGAACCGTAGAGTACCGAGATACTCGGGCAGTACTCGGGCCTTGTTAGCTGTATGTATGTCTTTGAAGACAAGTTCTTGGCATTGCGTGCGAAGTGGCAAATCCGTACTCGATAGCCGTCGAGCTTAGGTCAATGTTGGTTGGACTGGTCTGGACTGGTTCGAGTCTTCGGGCGAGATGGCATCTTATTTGTAATTCGCCATGTTTTCGACATTAGCTACTAAAGCCTTGACGCGCTGACGTTGCGATAGACGCCGTACTATCTCGGGATAAACATTTGCCCAACCTGGCTCCCGACCTGGTTGGACGGGACCTTTGCGGACTCGCTGGTGTCACTATTTTACTCTAATACCGCTGTCTCATCCCTTATTTCATTTATTTATTTATTTTCTTTTTCTTTGACTACACGACCGCGCTTGTTTGTCCACGACCGAATCCGGCGATGGAATCCGACGTCTCCCTTACTAGTCGCCACAAGGCATGCCTGCTGCGTCGTGCGGCCGCTCCAGGTCGCCCTTGTAAGCAGCATATAGGGCTTGAACCCGCAGAGATCTCTATATCCTTTCTTCACGACCGCGCCCAAGTTTTCGTTGGAAACCCACCAAAGTCATGCGACGAGGACCCGTCATTCAGCCCTGACGTGAAGGTCCAGATAAAGAGGAATTGGATGTGGTAACTCGCCTAATGTATCCAGCCCATCCTCGCCCTCGGTATGGTGGCTCAACTGCCGGACGGTGCGCTGGCCGCCGTTGTTGGAGTTCAGATCTACTCCTATGTCTGCCTCCTTTCCTGTGTTCTGATGATCCTGCTGGTCTGGAAGCATCATGAACGGACTAGCTGTGAGCACGATCCAATGATGTTGTCTAGTAGGATGACGCACTGATGTTTGCAACGTAGATGTCGCGCTGCTCTGCTACTCCGCGTTCATCAGTATTATCGCCATCATCGGGTCGCAGTTATATAATATAGTCCATTTTGAAGACGTCAAAAGAAAGCAGTACCACAACATACTATATCACGGAGAATCGTGTCCCGAGACTTCTATCACTGGGGGGGCCATTGGCCCCGACCGAGAGTTTGCCTATTTACGTGTGTTAAATCCCGCGACTCTGATTACGCCTGAGGGCAGCCCAATGAATGTTTCGATGCTAATGCCAGTAGAGTTCTATGCCTACAGCGTCGCGGCCGTCCTCACACTCATTTGGTAAATTCGGCGCCGACAACATTGGCACTCTTTTAGACAACCTAACTGATTCATTCGACAGGGCGTTGGTCCTGGCGTACTCCATCTTCCACCCGTCGGAGCGAATTTTTCACCGACGCATAAGCCGGAAATCTAGTATTCTGGCCAAATCCTTAGCCGTGATTATACCTTTGGTCATTACAATTCTCATGCGGGTGCCTGCCATCAACGCGTCGGCTCCCGCCTACCTAACGCTCGGGAATCTCACCTGTGAGTGGAAACAAGCGATGACACACGTTGTTTTTACGCCGCCCGTCTTGGATCAACTAAATAACTGATCTCCTTTCTCGTTCGTCGCAGTGGGCACCAGCTTAATATTCAGGAGTATT
This sequence comes from Nemania sp. NC0429, assembly GCA_022578495.1. Classification (NCBI taxonomy): domain Eukaryota; kingdom Fungi; phylum Ascomycota; class Sordariomycetes; order Xylariales; family Xylariaceae; genus Nemania; species Nemania sp. NC0429. The sequence continues at coordinate 99,325 of MU392200.1, read as the reverse complement.
TTCCTCGCCGCTATCCTCTACAAGCACATCCAGACGCGGAGGAAGCTGAATCGGTGGATCGTCCGCTCTCCCGTCCCCGGGACCTTGAACGAGGAGGGCGGGGAGGATCCGTGGGACTCGAACTCGCGAGAGAGCATATACGACAAGTGGCTGACTGTGCGACTCTTCATCGCGCTGCTCTTCATCGGGGGTTTCCAGGTGCTGACCATCCTCTACGAGATCTCATGGGCCAGGATTGGGAAGAAGGAGTTTTTGCCGCCGGAGCCGGACTTCTCAGCGGCTGTTGCACGGAAGCAATTCATCAACTACATCCCGGCGGCTTCGCCGGGGCTGCTCGTAAGTCAGCACACACACACGACGCGCCTATTTTTGACGGGTTTTCTTGACGGCGGTCTTTGCCTGATATTGTTCCCCCGTCTGGAGAGAGACGGGCGACATCGGACATTCGCTGATCCGTTTTCATAGCTACTTCTGGTATTCGGGACCACGGAGACGTGCATTCGCACTATGCGCTCGTGGTTCGTCCCGCGAATGTTCCGCCGAGAGACAGAGCCGACGATTACCCCCGCTTCGACGACAACCCCATTGCAGCAGGCCTCTCGATCGAGAACACTCTCGACAGCATCATCGCTTTGGCCAAGTCATACGAGGAGTCTTGAACTAGGCCCCTAGCGGCTCGGCGAGCGGACATCCCCGCATCAGATCGTTAGTGTAGACCCTGAGCAGAGAGACGAAAGCTTGGCTCTTGAGGTCGTTGGCGACGGATCGGATCGAGACTCACAAGATGATGTCGACGCCTTTTCTCTTAGTACTGCTGATAATTACCCGTAACCTGGGCCACGGCCGAGATATTGGAGAGGGATAAGTTTCTATCCCCTTCGGCACAGGCTTGCTCAAAGCGAGGCATTTTGAGCTCTTCGAAAGGCGCGCATCTCAACCCGGAATTGCACGCTAATATAAGACGATCTTTGGTGTAGGAATGTCACTACAATAGTTGTATTACTAGCACCATTATAGCATCTTTTCATCCCAGACCTCGTGTTTTTAATCTTATCGGCATTTAATACTTCGTAATATCAACATATATGAGCTCGGAATCAAATGATGACAATTCTCGTTCTGCTATAACACTGGAAGACGCCGATGAAGGGTATGTGTTAAGACGGAGTCAACAGCACCAGAGATCTCCAGTATCCGTACAGCTCTCTACCCTCTACTTGGACAACGCACCTGACATTTAGCAAACGAACGATCATATTGGGAAGCCTATCGCGCTAGTATAAACTGCCTGGCAATTGAGCTAAGACGGCTATACGAAGGTCCAGGCCAGAATTGATGAAGCCGGTTTAGTATGGCCCACACAGCCAAATCCCATTCATCAATGCTGGCCCGGACCTTCGTATAGCTTGCAGTGCAGAGGATTGCGGCGAGAGGATTGAGCCGCGCAGGTTTCTCATGACTCGCTAGAGAAGATCCTGTGCGGCCGGCTACGGAGCACGGTACTTACACTACCTAGCAGTTAGTTGATGAAGGAGAGGTTAGTGGTAGGTAGTTGGCCTTAGTTTTTACCAAGGCGTTGGGCCATCAGTTAGCGTGCCAAGTCGGGAGTGAAATCGGGCGAGGCAATAGCCGCGCCAGTAGTAGATCAGGATGATCTTGCGGAGACGGATGGATCTGGGATCTGGGAGACGCTTAACACCTTGGGGCCTGCCTGCCTATTTACAAACTACAATTGAACAACAAGGAGGTATCGCCTATTGCCGATAAAGAAAAGGCGACCCGACGGGATGGGCAGCCACAGATCTAGGAACCTCTCCTTTTTTATGATTACTCATTTCAGCTGTACCAATTTGACGGGTAGAGTCTTTGATGGACATCCGCCTTTGTTGCGAATAATTACACCGTAGTTATACCTCCCTACCTCTCTCGAACGCCAGAGAAACCCGCTCGGTTTTCGTGAGAGCTGTGCCCGAGATTCATCGGGTGTACGGGCCGTGTTTCCTATTTTCCAGCATAGAAAATATATAAGGTTTTCTCAGGGTGGGTATGTCTAACAGCTTTAGTTGAAACTAGGTTGTTCTAAATCTTCGGTTGGTTTGATGTGCAGGCCTTATCCTGGAACCAAGTTACCTAGGATCGAGAAGTAGGCAAGCAGGCAGGCAACCCAACTCTACTACCTACCATCAAGCAGCGTACAAGTAATATCTGTATACGGGTTCAAAGTTGATAGCGGTCTTGAGTATCGCCAGCGCGAGTTCTTGCTATCGTTGAATGGGATATAGAGCTAAAGCGAGGGCTCAATAGGCTATTACGCATGTCAAGGAAATTCGAACTCATGCAGTGCCCAGTCCAGGAGATATGGAGTGTAGTCCAAGTGACCGCCTGTGTAATTTATATAGCTGGTTTCTTTCAAGCTGTCCCCCCACTTCTCCGAAACCCAAAGGCCCGGTCTAGAATTACCAGCGAGGAGTTCTTCTGCAGCTCGATAATCTGGGAATCCGGGGAAGCAGTGGAGATGATTATGTATGGGGAAGATGTAGGTACGATCACTTGTACGATGAGGCTTTTCAGGCAAAGGCCAATAGTGTTTTACCTGATCGTTGGGATCGTGCCTGGTCACCCCTCCCCCGCCCATTACTATGAAACGGCTACCTTTCGCCAAGCGAGAGAGAGTGTGAGAGAGAGTAGTGAAACTAGGTATGCGATTCGAGGGTTTATTCTGCAGATAAAAAGGACCTTCTACCTACCAATACCATTTAAGGCATGTGGGCATATAGAGATATAGGTTAGAGGCACGCACTAGAGACGGATACTGCACCCTTCCTCCCGGCCCCTCTGCGATGCCTAAAAGATATTGGTGGACTATTAGCTTCACTTGGTGCCAAGATGATGGGTTCCCCAACTTCCCCAACTCACGACATGGGACCATTACCGTGAATCGGGGTCAAGCTTTTGTAGCCTGTAGGATTCTTCGGGGGAGGTTATAATGCGACCTTGCCCCCAGCAGAGCATGCGACGCTGCTCAGGGCGTGTTGTGTGTTTTGAGTAGTTCGTTGGTCCTAGCAGCCTTCAACCAACACGAACCCCCATCATGGCGTCGACCGTCAAGATCACCACGGCCCAGAAGGTGGCCGATAGGGACCTGGAGGACAAGCTGGGAGTCAGCGCCCTAGCGGAGGCGAAACAGGCGACTGATGATGAACATGCGCAGACGCTCTTCCAAGCCCTGAAAGAGAATCGCATGGCTGTCATGTGGTCGATCTTGATCTCGATGACGATTATCATGGAAGGGTAGGTCTCTCTTCAGACTGTGTAATTACCACTAAACCAGTTTACTGATAAGTTACTATTTGCAGCTATGATACCATTCTTATTGGCACCTTCTTTGCCTACCCCGAGTTCAACAAGAAGTTTGGAACCTACTATGGCCCTGAAAAAGGCTATCAGGTTTCTGGACCATGGCAAACTGGTCTCAATCAAGCTTCTACTGCCGGCGCCATTGTTGGTATGTTGCTATCCTCCGAGCAATAGCTTCACCAGACCGCATAGCTAAGACTCACATTGAACAGGCGGGTTGCTCAACGGTTACCTTGCTTCCAGATTTGGCTACCGATGGGTCATGATCGGATCACTGGCTGTCATCAACTTCTTCATTCTCATCGTTTTCCTGGCCAACAATGTCCAAACACTGCTAGGTGGCCAGATTCTCTGCGGTCTTGCCTGGGGCGTCTTTGCGACTTTGGCACCGGCCTACGCTTCAGAAGTCTGCCCTACAAACCTGCGTGGCTATTTGACTACTTATGTCAACCTGTGCTGGGCCATCGGTCAATTCCTAGCTGCGGGTGTGTTGACGGCTTGTCTTGATATTGAGGGTGAATGGGGTTACCGCATCCCTTTCGCTGTTCAATGGGTGCGTGACCAAGTTCTATTTACCTGCGTGCTTGACTAATATCGGTATGCGCAACAGATCTGGCCGATACCGATGATGGTGGTGTGCTACTTCGCCCCTGAGAGTCCCTGGTGGCTTGTCCGTGCTGAGCGTTTAGAACAAGCCAAGCATTCGATTAAGCGATTAAGCGGCGGAAAGACGGAGGAACAGATCAATAACCAGATTGCCATGATGGTGCATACGAACGGAGTGGAAGCTGAGGAGACCTCGGGTGCAACATACATCGACTGCTTCAAGGGAGTAAATCTGCGCCGAACGGAAATCGTGTGCGTCGCGTTTGCTGGCCAGATCCTCTCCGGCAGCAGTTTTGCATACACGCCTACATACTTCTTCACCTCAGCCGGCCTACCCACCGATGCCGCTTTCTATCTAAGTCTAGGCGCCAAAGCCTTCGCGTTTATCGGAACTATACTGTAAGTGTTGCTATGCAATAATGCTGTTCATGTTCAGGCTTTGGGCTAATTGGACGCATAGGTCGTGGGTCCTGATATCACGATGGGGTCGACGCACATTATACATAAGTGGAATGGCTAGTCTGTCGCTCATCTTAATCCTTGTTGGTATCGTAAGCGTCACTGCTGGCCTTCCAGGTCTCTGGGCGGCCGGTGGTCTCTGCGTTCTCTGGCTTTTCATCTACTCTTTAACCATCGGTCCCCTAGCCGTAAGTGCCCAAGCCCACTGTTACCTGAGGTCACACTGAACATTTCTATAGTACAGTATCATCTCCGAGACTTCGTCCGTGCGACTCCGTCCTTTATCGGTCGTGCTCTCGCGAACGGCGTATCAGATCGTCAACATCATCTCGCAATTCCTGAACACGTACATGGTCAACCCGGTCGAGTGGAACTGGAGCGGCAAGAGTGGATTTTTCTGGGGCGGCACGGCGTTCCTCGTCTTCGCCTGGTCTTACTTCCGTCTGCCGGAGATCAAGGACCGTACATATGAAGAGTTGGACATCCTGTTCATGAAGAAGGTGTCTGCTCGAAAGTTCGCACAGACGCACGTCGAGGCGTACGAAACAGTGACGCCCGAGGGCGAGCAAGGTACGGAGGAGAAGGCCAACGCCACACGATACGAGTGATGATGAAGATGTTATAGCGAAGCGAAATCTCAAACGAAGAATATCGATAGGTTTAAAAGAAGTGACATGGCCGTCGGGTGCGGCTCACGGCTACAGATAATCATCTGGTGGATGTCCATACGAGTTGCTGTCTTCTGAAATAATTATGCGTATTGCCGATGCCCCTCAGCCGTATGAAGTCGGCGGAGCCATCCAACTTGAAGCCCGGTCCTACTTGATCTTCTTCTCCGGTCGCGTTTACTGTTCTAACAGGTGCTTGTAGGTTGATAGAATGCGTGGAAACTAATTTTTATCATCTTCTAAACTATCACATATTTAACGCAGGCAAGGGCTGTCGGTCGCGCTGGTACTCGAGAAGTGATTTACTATCTTCTTCAAGAATCAAGAGGCCATCGTTGGGTACCCCCAGTATAGCAAAGGCGACCTCAATCCTCGACCGACTTCCATGCGATCAAAGACCTAGAACCCCGATCCTCAGGTACTTGCCGTCGGCATCAATTCGCTTTCTGATCTCGCCAGACCTCAATTCTTCTACATCCCATTCCGTCCACGTGAAGCGTCCATGAAGGAAAGAAGCTTCGTCGGATGCAGCCCAAACTGCATAATGGGCAGGGAGATCATCTTTGACACAACGTCAGCCTTCGTCATCTCAAGTTTCTCCTGTCAACGGCGTGAGTTCAGAGGCAGGGGTCGTGCTCACCGTGATCAAAGAGAGACCGGTCAGTGTAGCCTAGCTCTCTTGCTGAAAACGTGTAGATAAAGCCGGGATGGAAGCTGAGTACTTGCATATCGCTAGCAGGCACTTCCTGTGCGATCAACTGCAGTGCCAAAGCGGCCGCATTTTTCGTCAGTCCGTAACTTGGTGTAGCTTTGTTAACTTCGAAGTTGTGAATGCTAAATGTAGACACATTCAGCAAGACCTGTATGAAAAACGTCCGGCGCGCGTTAGTTCAGGTTAAGCTCTCGGAGGTTGGGTGGCTAGCCATACCAGCTTCTGATCCGAACTTCGTTTCTTCTGGTGATAGAAGCGATCAACGAATTGGAGGCTTGAGCCGACATTAGTCGCGTAATCAGCAAGCACTTCGGCGTGGCCACGATCGAGGAGCGATGTCTTATCGAATTGAATGCGGGCGGCATTGAGAATTAGAACATCGATAACTAAGCCCTCGTTGTCAAAATCGTTCCACATTCGGTCAACTTCCTGGGAGTTGGCAATATCGATGACTCGTCCGACGAAACGTGTTTCGCCATACTGCGAGGCGAGACTCTCAACTGCCGCAGTCAGGGTCTCCTCCCGGCGACCGGTCAAGATAACCGTTGCCGCCTTGGCTTTAGCGAAGGCCCGCGCGATGTAGAACCCGATGCCGCTGGAGCTTCCAGTCACTAATACAGCTCGACCATGTTGGGAGAGCTCAGGGCGGGATGGATCAATGGCAGGGTATGGCTCATGATGTCTGGTTACGTTCATCTTGAATTCTGAAAGCGAATAATGTGGCGGTAGCTCGTGGGCAAGGCTGTGTTCAATCCCAATGATTGTGTGGAACGGTATGTGGATGGTACTCTTCCTCTGCAAAGTGTCGAGGACCGGTGTTCTTATATGCCATCCTAAGAGTGCGAACTTATTCTGAATCACCTCTGTGGCGACTCCATTGAGGCTTGAACACGTTATTCAGATTCTCGATCTGGTCCTCTCAGGCGGCAGACTAGCCTACGAGTCTCGTTTGATGAGAAATTCCATGGCATAGGTGGGTGATCTAATCGCTGGCAGACCCGGGCCAGGCTACCCCAATAGCACCCCCCTATTCTACGGAGTACTAGTGTCGACTGACTAAACGATCCGCAATGTTCCACCAAAGTTCCGTGAATGTTCCGCCTCGGGCTCCGCTATCCGCACCAAGATCTCCATCGGCGCCGTAAATAGCTATCGGCACTTACTCCCCACCTGGTCGTTGATGATCAATCATCAATCATCATTCATCAAGTATCACTTTTCCACCTGCTCTCCCCGGCTGACTTCCGCATTCCTCCGCCGGGAGAATTGAATCGGATGGAGACCAGACAAGAAGTGCAAGCGAGGAGCGGCCACCTGCGAAAGGCATGCCACTCGTGTATTCGTGCAAAACGTCGGTGCGACAAAAGTCTTCCGTCATGCCGACGATGCGTGGATAAAGAAGTGCCATGTGAATACCCATCGACACGTCCTTATGCCCGCAGAAAGCCGCCACAGCCGCCAAACCTAGCATCCGAATCTCCCGCAGAGAAAGTTGCGGACCTAGTCTCTCTAGAAGAAACGAGCGATGCAGTGCCATCAACTAGCCAATTGAGCTGGGACGATGAATGCATACCTCAATCATGGTTGCACCCTGCTGTTCATGGCCAGGACCATGACAGCGACGCCATCACGCCGCTGCCGCTTGCCGACTCCGATTGGTTTCTAAAGAGCGATTCTTGGTCAGTCCATGAGTATGACCTAGCAGGTCTCCAGCCGAGAATCAGCGTATCCCACTGGAAGCGGTATGTCGAATGCCTCAGGAGATGGTTGAGCCAATGGGTTGCGGACAGTCACTGCCCCTTCATACATCGCCACCTGTACGCCGAGACCGGCCTTCCGTCATGTCTACAGGATGCATATAGTACCCTAGCAGCCTACATAGGCAAGACAGACAACAATGAGGAAGTGGTAATGCAAATCGTGGAAGACAAAGCCAACGCCCTGCTACGACAACACGAAACGTCCGCTTGTTCCCTTTCAACGGAATCGTGGGGCATCCCTGGCTCTGTATCAGCTGCTTGTAGTATTCGTGAACGTCTTGCTCGAGTGCAAGCTTTATTCATCTACCAATTCATCCGCTTGTTCGATGGTGATATCAGACATCGCGCACAAGCGGAGCAGCACAACGTCACTCTCCAGCAGTGGAGGATGCAACTCTGGGAGGCCACGAAACTCGCGGCATATCTACGGCAAACAGTTGGCGGAGGAGGAGGCTTTTCAAGCACGGGCTCTTACGACGCGTGTGAGCCCACGACTTGGATTTGGGAAGCCTGGGTCCTGGCAGAGAGTGTGAGGAGGACATGGATCGTCGTCAACTACACACACAGCGTCTATGAAACGCTGCGGGATGGTCAGGGGAGCTGCCCCGGCTCCATCACATATACCCTGCGACGGGGTCTATGGGATGCCATGACTCCCGCAGAATGGTGCCGGCTTGCTCATAGCCAGGACCCTCTATTCATGCGGTCGGACCCGCCTGACGTGCTCTTTGCGAAAGCTTCGCCGCGGGAAGTCAACGAGTTTGGACTGTCCATCGTCAGCATCATGTGGGACTCGCGCAGAATTGACTCCTGGTTCACGAAGGCCCCAGATACCAATCTTGAAGAACTGCTTCGAAACAAATTCTAGATAGAGAATAATTCACAAAGAAAACCTGAATTCCAGACACTATAACGGACTCTGTTGCGTAGGAGCTAAGACACGAATCTGCACGCTGTTGATGTTATTTTCGCTATTACCGTATAGCTTCTGTATGTAAGTAGGTATGTACTATGTTTTTCAATACAGTAGTGTAGTTGATCAGCAGCTGTTAGGATGATGAGAAAAAGAGAGAGAAAACGGAAGATAAAAATAAGCAAGAGGGTCTATATGGATGACCAGAAGTCGTTCTTGCCCAGCTGCCTTCATGGCGCTGCGCTGATGTAACATCCTCGCGACCGCCGCGACCGGCGTTGAGAAGCCGATTTTCTACGCGAGGGGTGATGAATGGCGTCGCTAAACCGTTATTACAACCTAGCCCTGTCTAAGCTATTGTAGTACCTAAGCCACCTACTCGCCTAGGACTCTTGTTCCTTATCGTTAGACCAAGCAGGCCTGTTTAATAGGTCACGTAAGGTATCATGTGGGTAGAATCGGCTCAGGGGCTGAGCTGCAACAGGAACGTTCAAGTCGCTTGTGCAAGTAGGACTGTTAGCGAAAATACCTTACCCTCTGATATGCATGCATTTCAACCACATGTGGTACGGATACGGTTTATGAAATCTATAATGACTCTAGAGAGCCTAAATAAAATTGTAACAAAACGGACTGTACACATCAAGATTTAAGTGATTTGATTGAGACTTATTTTCGAGAGTTTAAATACAGGGAGACGAAAAGAGCAAGGGAGGCCTACGAGCGAACCGACAACTTGAGCCGCATCAATGATAATGAATAGGGCCGATAAAGAATGCATAGTGGCGTTAGAGATCAATCGCCCGTCTTATGGAATAGTCTAGAACAGAGTAACCCTGGCATTCGGCTGTGTCGTCCATGGTCCCGAATGACACATGGTAAGGATCAGAGGAACATGATCAAGGTTACATAAACTTGGAGGTAAAACAGCACGTACACCGCCGGACGAACATGGCTGTCAGCGCCGACACTGCATATTACGGTACGCCTGCAAGCCTCGCGGCTTTCGCGGCCTTCTGCTGGCAAGTTCGGACTCCGGCCAATGGCGGGGCGCCGCCGCCCTAGAGGGCAAGACCAGCACCCCGAGACCCAGATTGCGTGAATGCGAAGATATTTGAAAAATAAAAGGCATGTCATATGCTGGAACCGATTCAGCGCAGGCGGAGATGATCGTAAACCTGCGCGGCGTGCGTCCGTCTTGACTGGCTCGTTCACTTGGGCTTCCGCGGTTGGCTGTGGTACCGAAAGCCTCACGACGACGAGGGGAGGCAGGCAAACGCTGTATCGTCATTATAGACACTGATCAATGTTACACCATATTACCGCTCCCACTCCATCGAGAGCAGACGGCGTAGCCGGGATGGGGCGTTGTTACACAGGACAATATCATATAAAAATGGCTGATGGCGTCGCGATGAGAGAGAGACAGAGAGAGTTTCCGTCATGCCTAAAGCTAGCAGCAAACTAGCTATAGCTACGACAGAGCCGTATTAAATCCAGAATCCCTTGACTCAATTGTTCTGAGCACTTCATATTTCACCGTTCTCCTTAGTGTCACTAGACAGACTTACCCACGTCAGTTACGACAATGAGGAACTTCTTAAGAGCGCTAATCGCCATTGCTCCCTTCGCCGTCGCGTCCCCTTACGGCGTAGATCCACGAGACACCAGCGGCTGCGCGTCGGCATCATCTGGGGACTTCGCCTGGACCATCAATGCATTCACCTACTCCTCTTCTGACGTCTACTCGACGCCCGCGCACGAGGTGGCGTCGGGCACCGGTGAGTAACTCCAGCAGCCATTGTGTTCCCTTTATGGTAGCGTGGGCGTTGTCAAAAAAAGACCCAGGAGTATGTTCCGGGAGCTGCATGTTTCGAGATAGCCACTGACTGCAGTGGTCATAGTGACTTTCGACCTGAGCAACCCGGCCCTGCCCGAAAAGGTACGCTGCTCGGCCTCCAACTCGGCGACTGGTATATACTTCGATGGCGGAATTAAGTATGCCTGCTCGGCGCCGGTGGGGTCCACGACCAAGACGTCGTTCACCTACAGCGAGGTCGGCAACGAGCTACGCGTCAACCAGACTTGGACCTGCAACGACGGAAATACGTAAGCTCCCAACCAACCCCCTTTTCGTTTTCGACCATCGTCGGGCTTGATGGAAAGCAGGCGAAGAAAAGACAATCACGCTGACAGAGATGCCGTTCGGGAATGCAGCGTCACTTTCGGGGGCTTCGGCAGCGTCAATTTTGTCCTCAGCTGCCATACTACCTTCTACCAGAACCCTAATTATACCGGGCCAAGCAGTGGTTTATACTCAATTAGGAGCACGAACTGCGACCCCGTTACCCTACCACTCACTCCTAGCGAGAAGACCATCGTCGCCTAGGGTCAGGGCCTGAGATTAGTAGGGGAAGGTAGCTAGAGGGTGACGATTAGTTGCACCCGTCATCTCTTGCGAACTGCCGGTGTAGTGGCGTGTATGGCTGTTGGTTTTAGCTTGGAAAGAGATGTACCCAAGTTCTTAACAAGACGGGAACTGGATCGTAAACCGTGAGGTAGTTGGGTCTAAATCTAGTAAAAAGCGTGACATACATACATCATGTTCTACATCCTTGAGCTAGCCCTATCCAACCAGTGTTTCTAGGCCAGGGACTAGGATTCATGAGATATCATCTGGCTGACAAGTCATCGGATCTATATCCTGTGGTGACTAGGCTGGGCACGAGGTAACTCTGCCCTGGTTATATACCGAATTCAAGAGATCTGGGTTTCATGGCTGTGGCTGGACCCAGGCTGGAACTACCTTCTTCACGTACTTCATGAACTTCCAGAACCCGACGGCATATTCAACGTTGCCGTGGGGGTCCGTAACACGTTCCGGGAAAGCTATGCCTGCACCGAATAGCCCGGGAACATATTTGAGGTCACCTTCGGCTTTTGAGTCGTTCTTTTCATAAAAGCGCCCGTTTGAGTTGTCGAATTCCACCTGGAGAGGTTTGGCAACACTCCCCTCTTCTCGGGTAATTTCTAAACGAGGGAGTGGAGTCCGGGCGTAGCCCACAGCTTGAATAACGTGGCCGCATCCAGGCAGTTCTGCCCTGTAGGCCTCTTCTTCGTTCTCAGCCGTCCAGACTTTTGTGATAACCTTGCTGACGGGGCTGTTGGGAAATGCCTTCTCGTCCAGGTTCTGGCGTGCCCACTCGGCGGCTTGGCCCTTCAAGCCAGTGTTATCGCGTAAAATCCAGCCGTCCATGTACTCGGCATAGCGAAGCTCATGCCGCGTGAACCACTTTATGCGGAGATGAGGATGTGTTGTGTTGATGAGATTGACGAGGTTCATGAGCACCAAGATGGCCGAATGAGAGGCACCCACCACAGCGATGGTGGAATCGGGTGTATGGTCAAAAAGTTTGGCCAGTTTTGTCGGAGCAAGGGCCACATCCAAGTCCACCGGCTTTAAACCCTGTCCATGTATACCTCTTTCGATAGCGGGCAGCGTCCTCGCAATGGGGGAAGAACCTGTGCACAGGACTATCCTCGAGGTCGTAGTCTGGCTGCCGTCATCGAAGCTAACTGTCCAGACCTTGGTCTGCTCGTCCAGAAGAGCACTCGTTACTTTGCTTTGACGAGGCTGGACTTGAGGATGCCTGGTCAGGCCCTCCGTGAGCATCAGGCACATGTCCGCAGCATAACTAAGACGACATCCCTGATCCTGGGGCAGCCCTTGCAGAACAGTCAAGGCGTTTGGCTTGAGAGCTGCGTCGACGATGGCCTTAAAAGGGGAGACGTCGCGGGCCCACTGCACGAAGAGGCCTACTTTGGTATTGCTGGGCACCTCGCGGTAATGGGAATTCACACGGCCACCGTCGAAACGAGGGTCAGCCCAGAACAGCTTTTGCCGATCTGTCTGAAGTGCAGTGCCGTGCTCAAGCAGATTGCCAACAACGGTGATGCCGGCGGGCCCAGCGCCAACTACCACTGCGCCGGGCGAAGGCGAGGAGGCAGCCGAATACCATCGGTAGACACTGCTGCTGTGTGCTCCATAGCTCAATATGTTAGGCCTCGCAGTTAAATAGCTGTTGGAGTACGTCAAGTGTGTTCGGAATGCTCGCAAAGCTAGTGCCATGGCTGAATTTGATATGCTACCAATATTAGAACTTTAGGTAGGTATGTTGTAGAGAGGTAGGCATTTGAACAGCGAATTAAAACACTGTATTGTCTTGGTACTAACCTTTGTGGGGTATATTTTAAGTGGTTCTGGACAGTTCCTGCGAAGTAGATTGTAGGGAGTATGTAGATCAACTGACCAGTCAAAACTGTGGGCCGGCCTAATCGGGTGTAGACTAGAAAATAAATATGGAGTACATACCTCAGTTAACTACACAAAGTTATAGTCGGCTGACCTTATATATTAACTAAATAAGGCTTAACATTTAATATTTGTATATATAAATAATTGTTTTAATAGTTTAAATATATATAAAGCTAAAATATAAATTTTAAAACTTACAGCTTGTAGTAAAAGATCGGCTGACTATATAAAAGATTGGCCGACTATATTTTGTATAGTCGACTGAGGTTGAGGTTTTTTTTACTCTTTGCCTAATTAGGCCGGCCCACAGTTTTGACTGGTCAGTTGATCTGTAGTCTCATTGTAGGTATGTACTTTGTACCCAGGCCATTGAGGGATTACCTAAGTACTAAGTAGGATTGGGATGGCGGTTTAAGACATGACGTCAGCAGCCAGACTAGGAAATACAGTGCGCAGATAAACAATTCAAGATCACGCAAGTTGGTCTCTTTGGCCAAGTTGTTTTCTGACTTTAATATCTAAAATCTCATTCTACTGAATCGAGAAATATTGTATTGTCGGGGATCAGGACTACCTATGACAATGGCCAATATGAGGAGATACCTACCTAAACTGGATAAGCCTCATTGCCCTGCTACTGTAAGTACACGTATGGCTGCAGGATTGGTGAACTTGGCTTAAATGGTGGGGTTGGCGCCAGACATTGGCGGGGCAACGGATGTCAACAATTATCTATTAAGGTAGACTGCCTGACCAACCCGACAAGCGCCCAACCACACAACCCAATTGCATTCAGCCAACCAGGAACACAGGCACCGTTGCATTGAACCATTCATTGAACCTACGCCCTCGGCAGCAATAACCTCCTTATCCATCATAATAAGTTGGCTCAGTGCTGGCCAATTGTTGTGAACTTGGACAACAATTTGTGCGCACACTGTAGGTACCCCTTTCACCTCTCACTCTTCACCCTTGACCCGAAATTCACGACATTCTGTTGTGCTACCTACCACTACAAATATCATCACCAAAAGAGCAAGCACGGGTGCATCTTGCGGCTCTTGCTTTTTCTTCTCTCCTTCCCAGTGCCCTCCTCCTCAAGACCACACCACACCCCAATGGACCAACAATCACGGTCGTCACCCAGCACCGCCCTCAAGCAAACAAAAGACCCAGCCCGTCCCAAAAAGCAAGCCAGAGTCCGATATGAAGATGAAGAAATTGACTCAGTCTCCACCGCCAGATCCAAACAGCATAATTCTACAGCCGAAATGACCGATGACTCCCCGCATAGAGTAAGGCGGAGGGGACTTCGCCAGAGCATTGAAATGGACGACGAGCTGGACATGTCGCAGAGAGAGGTAATTAGCGCAAAAACAAGATCAAACCAAGGCCAAGAGCCTTTGCCCCGAACAGTCTTGAATAGAACAGGAGAGCTGATTATTATACAGGGCAACCCGGCGACGGACGAAGAGATGGACGACTCTTCCATACTCAGCGACCAACCCGACGACGGAGGACACTCGTATGTTGACCATTCCGAGCCGGACGCCGACAGCACGTCATACACATCCGATGCCACTCCGAGGGGCGGCGGGGACGGTGACGAGAGCAGTTCCCAGCACGAAGGCACGGATGAGGATGTCTTCACTGACAAGAGTCCGCGCAGCTCCCTGGGCTCGTACGACGCCGGCTCCGAATCTGGCAAAGGGGTCGACGCCGACAACGACAACATGACCACCATCACCCGCTCGCCCCGCATCTCCGACATCTCGCAGTACGAAAAGGAAGACTTCGTCCCCACCGCGCGAGGGACGCCACGGCCGCCCTTCAGGACCCCCTCCGACGTGCGGGCCATGCAGATGTCGTCGCCGGCCGGCTCTGTCCTGGGCTCCCCGCGGTCGTCCAGGAAGCATTTCTCGACGGGCTCGAGGCTGGGCACGCCTTCGGCCTCCGCCCAGTATTCCCCCAAGGGGAAGTCTACGCCCCCGCGCTTCAAGTCCCGCCAGGAAGCACCGCTTGTGCTCCTTCATGTGACACTGCTACCGCTGCGGTGGATGTGGGGGGATCTGGTGAACAGCATGGATCCGGCTGAGATGAGCGAGCAGGCGAAGACGCTGCGGAATTCATGGCGTATACTGCAGGACCGCGTCGGGGACACGGTCGTCGAGCGCGGTGTCCTGTTGGGCCACCCTCAGAATGACTATGAGGTTCTCGAGGAGCGTCTGCTCGAAGCGCTGGATCTGCCAGTCCGTCGGCGTGCTAGGATTCTCGAATGCGGCCATTATCTGGGCCCCTCGAACGAGGCGACTCTAGTAGAAGAGGAGGAGGAGAGCGAAGATGATTACGGCCAGGAGCGTCAGGAGCGACGACAGTCGGGGCCCAAGCGTCACTGGTGTGCTACATGCAAGAGTGAGATCCGCTTCGACCCCCTGGGCGAGGTCAAGGTTTTCCGCGTCAAGGTATATGCTAGCAACGGCCTTATGCGAGCCGGCGCCTGGGAGGCCTGTTGGAAGGAGATGGAGCGTGTGGACGTGGAGCTCGAGCCGATAGTCGAGCCCGCGGTTCAGGACGAGATCGTGCGCCTTGCTGCCGCGCAGCAAGAGCGCGACATCGCGCAGAAGGAGGCGGACATCGTCAAGGAGGTGGAGCACCAATTCGAGGAGCAGCGTCGGAGTGAAGAACATCTGCAGCGACATCGGGCGCAATCCTCCCCAGCATCGGACTCGGAGTTAGGACCTGAAGCGTCTCACAAATCAAGCCGTGAGTCGGGATCTTCTCGCCGCCGCCAACGAGGCGAAGAAGAGAGACTGCGCGAGATATACGGACGCACACCGCCGCGTTCAGGGTCCTATGATCGACAGCCTTCTTTCCACCGTGCCCCCCCGTCATCACCTCCACCCGCGGGAGAGGCAAGCGAATCAAGGGGTACTCCTCGCCGAGAGTATCAGTCGGCAAGCTTGCCCCAGCTTCTCTTTCAATCCGCCAGGGTCTTGATACAGGATCGCAAGAACGTGATCATCTTCACGCTTAGCGTATTTGTCCTGATACTCTCGTTACGAGCCACGCCTCCCGAGCTGACCTACGAGCCTATTGTCCATCGACAGAAGCCCGTGTCGGAGATGCGACACATTCCCGTCGTCGACTCCCCCCCGGCAATCCAAGAACAGCAGCGTCCTATCGAGGCCCATGTCATGGAGCCGATAGCCGTCATGTCGAGCTTCGATGAGCCCCTTGACAGCTCTTTTGAACCAGAACTCTTTTTTGAGCCACCGGATAGCGAGTTTCCCGAGCCAAACCTCGACGATTCTGTCATAATCGATCAGCTACCAGAGATTCATGTTGCTTCTGAGATTGAAGTGCAGTCGGCGGAGGATGTCGTCGCTGAGCCCACCAGCATCCCGGTAATCTGTGGACCCGCAGTATCAGACATCCCAAGGGCGGAGGAGCCTATGCATGAGACCGTAGAGAAGACCGCAGAGGAAACTACAGAAGCAATCGCAGAACCGGTTGTAGAACCGGCTGTAGAACCGTCTGCAGAACCGACTGCCGACGAGATTGTGGAAGAAGTCGTCGAGGAAATAGCGCAGAAGATTGAGACTACCACAGAGAGGAAGGTCGTCAAAGTCATTCGCACCGTCACCCAGACACAGACCCAGACCCAGACGGAGACTGAGATCGAGACTCAGACCGAAGTCGAGACGGCCACTGCCATCGAGACAGTCAGAGTTCAGCCCACTGAGAACCCACAGCCCGAAACCCTACCGAACCCGGAGGAGGAACTACGGGAGCAGGCAGTGGACTCGCAAGGCGAAGCCGTCCCGGAAACTCCAGTACCGAACGCTGAATCTATCGGGTGTGTATACGTAGCGCAGTCTACCTCGGAGCCTGTGCCCGAGGCCACATTGGAGCCGGAGCCCGCGCCCGAGTCCACACTAGAGCCCGAGCGCGAGCCCCAGTCTATGCCTGAGCCAGATTTAGTGCCAGAGTCAGTCACGGAGTCAGTCACAGAGTCGGTAGCCGAGGCCACCACCGTGCCCCAAGCGAGACCAATGACGCGCTGTGCCGAAGTTTAAAGCATCACGAATAAAAAACTGCCATCCTCGCGATTCGGAGATAGCAGATCTATTTTAATAATGAACGGGGACCGGTGCTTGCACCCGATATGTGCGGCTTCTAGTTCTCCTTACGATCTTGGGTTTTGTCATGTTGTATGTTGGATTGGTGGATTGACGAGTTGATGGTGATTGATGGATTGATTGAATTGATTGATGATAAAAGTATGCATGTAGGGGATCGCGGCATGCCGCGTGCGACTTACGGGGATTGGTTGATTGGTTGGTTGCGCCGTATGTATGTGTCCTGCTATCTTCGACCAAGCTGCTCTTGTTTCGAATTCGAATGCTTCCGAGTACAGATTGCGATAGAACGACGATACCAATATAGCACGTAACTTTGTCTCTTTGCTTTTCTCTTTCTTCCCGTCTCTGTTTTTCTCCCTCGTGAAAGTATGCCGGCTCTTAAAATTACTAGTGTGACCGATAGTTTCTCCCGAGCTAAGTGTACCTAAGGTTTGACTTTGTATGTAAGCTTGTTGAGTTGATGAGATACACTTCAACGCCAAAGCCTCTCCAACCCCTCAATCCCCCCATCTCTCTACGTGTAGGAGCACAAATCCTCTATGCGACGTGATCACTCAAACAAGCCAACAGGAAAGAGGGAAGAGAATGTTACGGGTCTCCCTGTGCTTGGTCCTTTCAAGTAGTGGCAATGTTTTGTTTTTACTACTCTCGAAGATACCAAATCTCTTAACCTTTTTATTGGGGGTGGGCTTTCTTGTTATTTCGGGATAGCAACTCAGCCAACAGAGAAAATAGCAGGTCAAGATTCAATCGTCCACTATATACGAGCGTCGGGGGCAGGTAGATGCCGTATATCGATTTCAAGTGCTACAGAGCGTCACGGTGTGTCTCATGTGAGCAATTACTGCATATCCCGTCCAAGTTTTGCTACTGAAGACGATGCTATCTCAAACAATCTTGATAGACGACCAGGCTAGAACTATAGGAACGAGTCTTGCGCATCATCTTTTCTTCTTCAGAGCTTGGAAAATCAAGGCGTCGTCATCTCCCATCCCACGTGGCCGCGAATGAACTCGACGATGTCATCAATCTCGTCGGGGATTTTGTACCAGTGTCCCAAACCGGGATATAGCCTCCATTCGACCGTATTGTAGCCGGCGGCACGCATGGTTCTCGCAGCTGCCTCTCCCAGCTGGAACGGCTTCTTCTCATCTGCGTCCCCATGGCCTAAGAAGATTGGCGTCGAGGATGCCGTTTGATTTTGATCCGAGGGGGCGTCCTGGGGAGCATCGATGCAGAGGAGATCCCTCTCGAAGTTGACAGCTCTCAACGCTGGGTTCGTGGGTAGGCTCTCATCATCAGATGTCGCGAATGGGTTGTCCTCGTCCTCACCATCGTCTGATGTGTCCTCTTTGTTTATGGCGTTCTCGATATCTTGTTGAAATGGAAGATACCCGCACATCCCAACGTAGCCGCCAAGCGGGTACTCAAGGGTCAATAGAACGGAGAGAGACATTGCGCAGCCCTGGCTGATGCCGCCGAGAATGACATTTGCGGGAGGCACGCCCGCCACCTCTATCTCTTGGCGGAGGAGCTCGCGGATCTCGACCGCCGACTCCGCCAATCCTTGCAGCTGCGTTTCCTTGCGGTAGGAAGGATCCGGGAGGCGGGCGATGTTAAACCACTGCGTCAGCTTCTTTCTGCCAAATGCGCTGGAACGCCGGCGCTTGGCAGTCGGAAAGACGAAGCGGGCGCCGGGCAGCAACTCGGGGAGCGTTTTGCCAGCCGATGTCTTCCCCGTCTCGAGAAGCTCTTTCCCGAATTTTTAGCCATTCGAGCTTAGCCCATGGAGCAGGATGAAGGTATGCGAATGCTTGGTTGTGGGTTCAACAATGTATGTCGTCTGACTGGCGTCCACTTTGTGCCCAGCGCCTGACGATGACTCTTTTGGCTCCATGATGATGATGATGATGATGATGATGATGCATAGCAATGGAATGTGCTACTTGTGTTGAATTTGTTATTTGTGCTTCTTGTGCTGCTCGAGCCAGATGGTCCGATGTCGGTGCAAGAAAGCCGCGAATTATTCCCCCTCGTCTGGTTACTACCATAACCAATTACCTGCCTTGGTAAAGTATACAACGTACAACGGCTCCTTGCGCGTACTCCTCACTGGCATTGACGCCGGAACCAGCAGGCGGGTGGCCCTGGGCACCTGCGAGTGCGATATAGCTAGGAACGAACTCTTGTTTGCCTACTTCAGGGGGTATACGAACTGCGGTCTTTGATTTGTAGAGAGGTCTTCAAGAATAGGCACGGGCAACAGATCCCTATCGCCCACTACCAAATAATCTCAGTTGTGTTCCACATGACCGACAATTCTTTCAGCCGAGGTTGCAGTATCTTATCCAGAGCCTTTTCTTGAATCCAGCCACTTGCCAATCTGCTCGTCTCATAGCCTTGCAGTATTCCCAGTAGTCAGGATAGTAGCCCGAAAGCTCCCAATCGAGGATGGCGACGACCTTTGGTCGCCGGACGAGTATGTTCCTGGGGGCGAAGTCGTTGTGTGTGAAGACGATCTCGTTTCCCTTCATACATTCTAGCCAGATATCACAGGTCACGTCGACGAAGACTCCTGACTTGGCTTGCTTGAGTGCTTTCACAATCCCCGCATTGAACTCCTCCTCGTCTTTAAACGGACCGTAGCCTCCAGGATTGTCATCGAAGAAGTGGTCATCACACCACGAACCGTCGATTGCTCCGATGTAAGTGCCCTTGAACTGGCGAAGCTCTTCCATGTAGCCCCGTAACTGCGCGATGACCGATTCCTTCTCTACGACCGAGTACGTATCCCACACTTCCTCTAGCTCGGCGCCCACGATGAACTCCATTATAATGCGAGTGTGGCCGGAATCCTCATCTTTGTAGGCATTGTATACCTCGGGCACCGGGATGCTGGTGTTGCTGTGAACAAATCTCATTGCCTCAGCTTCTGCGAGGCGGACAGTCTTGCCAGATTTGACGACCGTGGTCGAGTCGATCTTGTAAACTGGCGCGAATTCACCGAAACGTTGGGCGTTGGCAAGATCTTCTGGCGATATTGTTCTCGCCATCGCAACATTCAAGTAAGTAACGAAAGACTTGAGATGTAAATGACCTAGACAAGAGACCAGCGTTTATTTTTCGAAACAATTGGGGCCCAAAGGGAGAAATTACTGGGTTCAGGTTGTGCCTCTGATCTACCTACCTTTCGTTTGCGTATACTTCAATAATAGCAAAACATTATCCGCTTAAACGCCATGATGCTTAAGAGGTATACGAACAAAAAGCAATAAGAGGTGCCGTTGGTAACACGACGGGACACGACAGTACTAACGAGTGGATGTGTGCACTGTAGCTTAGAAAGTGAAGTCAGAACCTCCCACGATGAAGAACGTCAACCTTCAACGTTGACGAGTATCAGGTGGGACGAAGCAGACATCTTGTCACAGATGCCGGCTTTATGATGACGTGGGAACCATGAATTGCCCAGCTTCCTGTTCACTTTAGACAATATGTGCTTATTTGATTCAGACTGCAAAATTAGCAGGAGTAATACCAACTGATTAGGTGGGTTGTCGTTGGGGGTAAGAGGCACTTAGGATATAGCTCGCAGGATGTTATGACAAATGAGACGAATAATAAGTAGTTCCCAAGCCATGTTACAAAAGTAGTATAAAATAGAA
The DNA here is from genome assembly GCA_022578495.1 of Nemania sp. NC0429. Taxonomy (NCBI): domain Eukaryota; kingdom Fungi; phylum Ascomycota; class Sordariomycetes; order Xylariales; family Xylariaceae; genus Nemania; species Nemania sp. NC0429. The sequence goes on along the minus strand of MU392200.1, from coordinate 78,728 downwards.
ATGTCATAAAATAGGAGAAAAACTTCGAATGATCGATATGCGATCAAAACTTTTAAGGCGCTGAGAGAACCCTTTAAGGGTTGCATATAGAATCGGTTTATGATTAGTGATATAATAGGAGCGTGTAAGATTTTATTAAGGATACACTGATAAAACATATCTTGAAATTACCTGTCCATAGAGGAACTTTGGGAAATTATTATACTGCAACTTGGATGCTGTTCATCGAGTACCGGAGCAGACGTAGATACGAATGTAGGTATTCGACCATGTGGGAGGGATTCACTGCAAGTGTGACATGTGCATATGACGTAATCAGGGATCGATCGTGCTGCACCCCACCATTTACAAGCCCCCCCCCCTCCTAGGGTAGGGACGAAGTATCGGCCGGAGATCGGCCCCTCGCCCGCAAAAAAAGTGTTCCAGCCGCAAATGAACGAGTGCTGATTGGTAATACTGCCTGTATCCAGGAGATGCTTTAACCAAACCATCAACCACCACCTTCCAAACTTCACCCTGAGCTTTTGAACATAACCACACTCCTTTTCCCACCCATTCTTGGCTCAGAACTGAACGCTGTTTTCTCTAAACCGCTTACCCCCACCACCTCGCCGTCCGCCATTCTTTTCATCCGTGACCGAAAATAATAGTATAAGAGACAAAGCGAACGGCGCGAAACAGAAGAAGAAAAAGGGAAAGAAAGGGTTAGAAAAAAGGAAAAACGGCACCCCCGCCAGAGCCAAGATGAGCACCGCGCAGCGCACTCTACTCCTCGCCCCGCCGTCCATCGCCTCCCACGAAGAGACGCTCCGCGATGTCTACGCGACCTTCGACCGCGCCTCGTCGGACCTGACCATGCTCGACCGGCTCTCCTCGGGCCTCGTGGCCCTGCCGCCCTCCACATACGACCTGGTGGTCGTGCTCACGGACGCCGCCGGCGCGCGGCGCGACGAGGCCGCGCGCATCCTCACCCGGCGCGTCTACGACGCCGTCGCGGGGTCCATGAAGCCCGGCGCCCTCCTGCGCGCCCAGGACGGCCCCCCGCTCCCCGAGTCGGAGGCCATCCTCGCCGGCCTCGTGCCGAGGGCGGACGGCGCGTTCGAGAAGGCCGAGGAGGAGGCGCCCGTGCTGCTGCGCCTGGGCGGCGGCGGCAACAAGAAGAAGAAGATCAACGGCACCAACGGTGTCAATGCCGTACCGCTTGTCGTGAAGAAAGAGAAGCCTGCGGTCACCCTGATACTGGACGACGATCTGGATGGTTTCGAGGACGACGATATTATCGATGAGGGCACGCTGTTGACGGCGGAGGACATCAACCGGACGATCCAGCCTCGTATGTTCGCTCACTCCCAACCTCTCTACCGGCCCCACCCGGCCTAGCCCGCCCCGTAACCCCTTATTTCTATCTCGAATACCATGATATGCCGATGATGCTAACATCTACCCCCCGATAGCACCAGAATGCATCCCCAAGCTCGGCAAGCGGCGGCGCGCCTGCAAGGACTGCACGTGCGGGCTGGCCGCCAAGCTCGAGGCCGAGGACGCGGCGCGGCGCGCCAGGGCGGACGCCGACCTGGACGTGCTCAAGCTCGCCGCCGACGACCTCGACGACCTCGAGCTCGACTTCACCGTCAAGGGCAAGGTGGGCTCGTGCGGCAGCTGCAGCCTCGGCGACGCCTTCCGCTGCGCCGACTGCCCCTACATGGGCCTGCCGGCCTTCAAGCCCGGCGAGGAGGTCACCATCCTGAACAACGTGGCCCAGCTATAGATAGATAGGGCGGGCCCCTTTCGGTCGTAGTTGTACGAGACAACATGAAACAAATGCACGAACAAATACATGACGTCAACTCGCGGCATGCGGATAGGTCCGTGTCGCGGGACCTTCTTCTCCGGTCCCCTGGCACTGGGGTTCTCGATCGATGAGATACGGCCGGGGCTCGAAATGCGCATGCTAGTGTAGAGAAGTCCAACTGAGCTAGATGTTCTAGGTGGCGATTTTGCCCATGGAGACTAAGGCGTCTCATGAACAGGCGTATGGTGACTTATTACTATGAGGGCGTGGTGGTGGACGAAGGCTCGCCACCTGGCCTCATCTCTCGGGCCCTCTTGTGGCTCCGTAAACAGTCTATGAGGGTGAGACGGGAACTGCTGGTTGATTCTGGTAGATCGTAGATGGCGCAACGGCACGCTCTGTCATCTGGAGTCATTACAAAATAAATGAATAAAAATTTGATAGACCACGGCTCTAAGTTTGCTTGGCTAGTGTTTACAGCGTCGGTGCTTTTACTGGTCCAGATGTCTCCGAATATTCCGGACATCTCGACAAGATCAGGGGCGATCCGCGTTTGCCGAGCTAAGCTAGGACTCGACGCGGCGTCTTCCAGGAGGAAAACTACATTCCTAGGATGAAATGATTTAGGTCGGCACTTTTAAATATATATCTGCATTATTTTCGAGACAGGTTAGACACAGATTCGTGTCATCACAGACCATTCAGTTGAGGATGACAAATTGGCCAGGCAATACACGCAGTTGATATATTTGCTCGGTGAGAGTGCACAATTGGGAATCAAGCACTGCACGGGAACTACGACCACCGTCCGTCTTCTTCGTCTACGCCATAATCAAACTCCGGAACCCTGTGAAGCCCATGAACCCGTCCTGATCCAGTGCCCATTTCTTTCTCATGGGGCCGCCAAGGGCACCCTCCATCGCGCCGAACAGGGTTGAGTCATGATTCCGCCATGATATGCAAGTCTCGTCATCGTCGTGGCGCCCGGTATTTTGTATTTGTCGTTTGGGGTGTTGATTATTAAGAAAAATATGCGTTTAGAAAACAAGGGCGGCACCCTTGGTCTTCTTGTCACCACTGTAGGGGGAGAGTGTCAGCTTCCATCGGATGGCGAGTGTGCAGGGGTTTGACAGGCTGTCCGTACCCGAGTTCGAAGTGCTTGCATCGCTTCAGAGGCAGCTGCTTCTTGGCCTTGCATCCATTGCACTCGAGACGCAGCACAACCTTTTTTGTGGTCTTGGCCTTCTTGTGGAAGACGGGCTTTGTCTGACCACCGTAACCGGACTGCTCTGTAGGGGGGTTAGTTGTTGTTGCTGCTGCGAGGGAGGCACGTTGGTTTTCGGTTGAGCTTACTTCGGTCGTAACGTCTCTTACCCCTAGAGTAGGATAGGAGTTAGCAAGTCGATTCGGCAGTTTTCTCCGCAGTGTTCGTATCTGGGAGAAACGGCGGTCGGTGGTCGGCGTGCGACTTACTGAGCGAATGGGCTAGCCTGTGTGAGTGGTGATTAGTGATTGATCATGGACGGCTTCTCTGGGCTCGGGCTCACCTTTCCAGCCTTGTACTGGGTTACCCTGTCTGTGTGGAGATGGTAAGTCAATACGTGTCGTGGCTCTTTGATTTGCTATCCGTGACGCAATTCATCGTAGTATTGCGGTCTTGCCGCTCGTCGCAGGCGGCAGCAGAAGGGCGCGGGTCGATGACTTACGAAGGGTGTGCTTGTTCTCACGAGCGCAGTCTTCGCAGAGTTGGACGTCAGCATTTATTCCTCTTCCCTCGTTTGTTTCGCCCAACCGGCAAGAACGAACATACAAGTCTTGCGCGTCTTCGGGACGTTGACCATTTTGACGACTGGCTGGGGGTTCGCGGGACGTGTGTCTATGTGGTGTCGAGGTTGTCGTGGTGGTGTTGAAGTCGGCGGTGGTTGAATTTGGCGTGGGGTCAAATTGTCGATGCTCTCTCAATTCGATTTGTGGCTGGCCGATGATTTTCCTTCGAGAAGCGAGGTTGTGGGGTGTGCTTTGGGTCACGTGTCAAGGCTGGAAGAGACCACCAGCCACAGTCCATCAATTCGAACCACAAGTACCGAAGTACTACCTTACCTTAAGTGGGTCTAGTGTAGTGAACAGAGTACTAAGGAATGTTCTTTCATATTACCATCTCAAGTTCTCAGCTTTCTCGTGCATTGGGGGCCCCTTTCACAACGAGATCGTCTTACTTATACACGCCCTCATATTATGGCGTTGAGGTAAATTTAAGCATTGGCGATGCCGTCACCGAGCTGCAGCTACTTGTACACCCGCGTTGCCTAATGCATAGGTAGTGTGCGTCTGCAATAATGCTGAATATGTTGGGTTAAATCACTCTGTGTATGATGAGATAAGCGCCGACTTGGACACTGAAATATGGTTATATCGCAACAGCTCTCGGTCAAATCGCATTGAAGATGCCGTCGGTCGGCTAGCGCAGCCTGACCAGATGCAAAAGCCTCTGAGAGGCACGTTTGTTTTTACGCCCGCCGAGACCGCCGGTTATCAAGTTCTAAAACCCGCGACACATCTCCGTGATGACGGCGGTGCCAAAACAATGAGTACGACAGATATCCAGGCCGTGGAGCTGGTCCTGAGTGCGCAACACGCCAGATAGTTGAGCCGATTCATCCAAGGACGGACGGACGGAATTGGCCGCTTAGCCGAGGTGTACGCTACATGCCCCAAAGAGACCGGACGTATTTATTTGTAATGATTGGCTGGCAAACCCCCAATATCCTGACCAAGCCAGCTGAGCTGCGACTGCGACAGCGTATAATACGGTAGCACTGTCGATTTCGCTGGAGAAGCCGGCTATCGATTCATTGTTGGTTCATCTCGTCTGTTACGATTATGATCTTTGGGATTCGTGTCAGGGTCCAGTTCCAAAAAAGCGGCGAGGTGGCTTTCAGGCTTCCTACGAAGTTGGCAACCGAACCTAACACCTATGCTATGACCGTAAAGTAGAAAGATGGCTGGGAGCCCTCCTCCTGGACGATGCATCACTGGTAAATCATTCCTCGGCGTCCTCCGTCTGCGCCGGATGAACCCCGGGCTTTGAGGCCGACGCTGAGACGTGGATTTCTATATGGCTATCTGACCGAGAGCTAGGGGTCGAATAATCGAGCAGCTAAGCATTTGGCATTGCGCGAACAGCGCCAGGGCGGAGAATTGTGGCAAAAGAGGCCAACAGTGACCTCTCATGCAATCAACACTCTCGCCACTACTTGGGATAAACTCGCACAGATCGTCCAGTAATGCTATGACAGGCGACCTAGCTGAATCAAGCAGCTAGCAGGTTGGCAGTGGTAGACGAACAGGCTAGAACACAGCTCTACGAGTGAGACGGAAGTCGAAATCGAAACCAATCCTGGTCCCGTGTAGCATCTATTGCCTCGCCTGCCTATTGTATTGGAGCTGCATTGGACGAAAAAGAGAAAAAGAAAAAAGAAAAAGCCACGGCGGAGCTCCCGACGATTTTCGCTACTTACGTTATTCGGTGTTGCAATGCGTGCCACCGGGCGATAGAACCATGGCGAAAAGCACCAACGAGCTCACGTCGTTCACTCACGCGAGCCGAATATCGAAACCGATCCAGGAGAGTTACCGGTTCGAGATTTTTCGCCTCAAAGCATCGCTCGCGTGATTGGCTCGCAGCGCAACCTATTCGGGGGATGACATGCGAAATATTGTAATGCAGTCTGCAAACAAAGCTTAACCCGGCCTCACCAGACAGGCCCCCCATGCCGCTTTCCTACCTAGGCAGGGAAGAGAGGGGGAGGAGCCCCGTACCCGCCGGTACTGTAGCTACCCGCCCAATTTGAGGCCTATCACGGACCGCAGCGGCCGCCGAAGTAGGAAGGTTACAGTATCATCCCGGAGACGGCGCTATCCCCGGGGCCAATCACGCCTCATTCAGTCACACGTGTGTAAACCGCCAGATGAAGCTGAGGTAGGACCTCAAGTCGCCATGCAAGATTTGAGTTGTACATGCGTCTTGTTCGTGTAAGGTAGATCCGGGCGTACCCCAGGTAGGTATATATAATGCCGCGGGACGAACCCGATCGTCGTGCCTTCTAAGGTCAGGGATTCAGTTACCTCGACGGCCCAGTAACAGGAGCGATTTCGTGTCGTATAACAGCTTCTTTCTAAACCCGTACATTATCACCAGTCACCAATGCAGCTTTCCGGCGCTCTCCTCCTCGCGGGCTTCGCCACGGGCGGCCTCGCGGCTGCTCTCGCGGCGGCGGCTGCGAAACCGACCGTGTACCTCATCAGGCACGGCGAGAAGCCGCCCAACGACGGCATAGGTCTGAGTGCCGAGGGCGAGCAACGCGCGCAGTGCCTGCGGACCGTGTTCGGCGCGGCATCCAAATACAACATCGGGTATATCCTAGCGCAGACGCCGAAAGACAGTGAGTCCTACGTTGTTCCGCCGCCATACCTGGATGCTAGCACGCTGACAAGAGCTTCCTAGACGGAAAGCGGGAGCGGCCGTACCTGACTGTGAAGCCGGTGGCCGACGATCTCGGGCTCACCGTTGACACGTCGTGCGACCGGGACGACGAGAAGTGCGTGCAGGACGCCGTGGACGACTACAAGGGCAGCAAGAACATCTTGATCTGGTGCGTACTTCGCCATCCGGGACTCCCCTTCCCCACCCCTCGTCTCGATAAACCGAGCGCGCCGAGTACTGACTGTCAACTCCTCTCACAGCTGGGAGCACGACCAGCTGAATAACATCGCTGAGGAGCTGGGCGCCAAGGATGTGGACAACTACCCCGATGACTCGTATGACTTGATCTGGACTCAGCCGTATGACTACGACAAGGTCACCGCCATCACATCGGAGAACTGCCCGGGATTAGATTAGAAGGACGGCCGGAACCGTATGTGTACCTATATTGTAACCGAGCCGCACATGTGCATCCTTCCATCCATCCTTCCTTCCATACAAGACATGAATAAATAAATCGAAATAATACACTGGCCCCCGTTTATCCTGTCCCCTTAACTCCGGCGTTCCCCCCTACCCTAATCCATCTCATCATACACAGCTCAGATCACTCATACAGCGCGCACACCGCACGCGAGAGGAATTCGCGTACCTGACGGAATTCGACCGACCCAGAACTACTAAAATAAAACAGAACTTGAGGTACTCAATCAATCACATCACACGAAGGTCGGGGGCGCGGGGCACGAGCTGATGACGGCGTTCAGCTTGTTCATGTAGTCGAGCATGACGTCCTGGTCGGCGTGGAGGTCGTCCTGGATCCAGACGGCGCGGAGGCCGCCGCGCAGGCAGTCGAGGGAGCGGACGTGGGTCTTGGCCTCGGTGCGGCGCACGAGGGCGAGGACGGCGACGCGGCGCTCGTCCGTGTCGGCCTCGCAGCCGAGCATGAAGACGGGGAAGAGCCGCTCGCACACGTCGAGGCGCTCGAGCTGCGCGAACCCGGCGTCCAGCAGCCGGCGCACCTCCGGCTCGCGCGCCTCGCCGAACCGGTTCTCGCACACGCGCGCCACGTACACGAGCACCGCCGTCCGGTACAGCTCCGTCATGATCGCTATGTCGGCGCCCTTGTGGGCCGGCGACGGCGGGACCTCCCGCACCGCGCGCTCGAAGGCGTGTAGGTCGTCTTGGAGGAGGCTGTTGGCGGATGCGGGTGTAGACGTGGACGTGCACGCCGAGGGAGAGGAGGAGGGGGAACTTGTCGACTCGCAGAGGGTGTCGATGATGTCACCGAGAAACCGCAGTATGGTAGGCAATCGGCCCACGTCTAACTGGAGCTACATAGACAGACAGACGGACAGGTATCGTTAGTAACTCCTCCATTGACCCGTCGATCGCTGGCACGCATGTATGTATGTGTGTATGTATGTATATATGTATGGACAGGCGCCGGAAGGAAAAAAAAGCAGGGAAAAGGAACAGAAAAGGAAAGGGGGGGAAATACCCTAGTTGCGAACGTGCACAAATCCCGCTGCCAACCCCCCTCGACGCCGAGCTCTCGGGCGAAGTACCTGTTGACTGACGGCCGGCGCCAGTGGAATATGCTGAACCGCGCCATGACGTCGTGGTAGAAGGCCCAGAGGACCAGCTGGCCGATCTCGGGCTGGGAGATCAGCATGTCGAGGCCCGACGCCGAGATGACGTCCCGGGCGCCCATGAGGTAGAGCGGCCAGTGGCCGTGGGAGTCGGTTCCCATATGGATCTGTAGAAACGAGGAGCAGGTTGTGTTAGTTAGTGTTGAGAAGGACGGTTCGGCGGTAAGTTAAGTTGAGCGAGTCGGTTGGGTTTAGTTACTCCCGTCGTCAGGTAAGCAAGTCGCTGTTTACACATGCTTGCTTGCTTCCCCTTTTTTTCTCGGGAACAGGGACCGAGACACAAGGGACAGAAGGAAAATAAATAAAAAACCGTACTTCGAACGAACAGAGGAGCATGTTGGCGGCGAGGTGCTGGGTCGCCTCCGTGGTAGTCTGGATGCCGGTCTTGGCGGAGGCCCCGAGCGCGCCGACGGCCACCGTCTTGTGCCGCGTGGCCTGCAGCTGCAGGCCGTCGCGGTGCAGCGAGGCGAGGGCCAGGATCGCGTGCAGCACGGCTCGGGAGGGGATCGTGTGGTTCGTTAGCGCCATGCGCACGAGCATGTCCCGGAGGCCGGGTAGATCCGAGCTGAACGTGGCCAGGGTTGAGAAGGCGATCGATTGGACTAGCGAGTTTTCCTCTCATCTCCTCCGTTAGCCAGTCCCTCCCGCATGTGCGCAACAGCCGGGGCAGTACGTCACACAACGTATGGCATAGCCGGCCGGTCTCTAGATATATCTAGATATATAGGTTTGGATATATGTGTGTGCACCTACAGTATCGGAGAAGTTCTATCTCTTCTCCATCCAGGTTCATAGGCCTCGATGGCATGGGGGCCGGCAATATCAAGCTAGCTGGCGGTATCGCCACCCTATCCTCGACACCTATCGACGCGAGCAACGTCCATCCCATCAGCTACCAAGAACAAGCCGGTGGCCAAGCAAAGGGAAAAGGGGGGGCGACCTACCACTGGAGTGGAGCTCCACCAAATAATGATACAATTTTATATCGAAGTACGAGGTGTGCACCAGCTCAATGCCAGTCCCCTTCCGGCTTCTCGCTGGGGGTGCAGTCGCCCTCCCGACGAGGGAGCGCTTCGTATCTCCCTCTTTCGGCCAGGACAGCCGCACTCCGTACCCCTGGCATTTCTGCCCTACACGGGCGCAGTTCGCACAGCGCGGCAGACCACGATCGCACCTGACCCTCCGATCTGGTCGAATGAGTTAGTCGGGTGGTACGCTAGCATGATGGGCGATGATAAGATGCTGATATAATGTAACAATGAGGGGACGAAAGGGGGGGTTCAACTTCATGATTTTAACAACCTTTGCACGTCCAACAACCCCTCCCCGCCTTACTCTTGCCTGTGGAGGAGCACTCCGCGGAAGAGGAGCCCGTAGAGGAGGAAGACATTTATTCCCGCGGAAGCGAGTCAAGCGATGGATGACAAACTTGGCTGTTTTCGTGCTGCTGCTGAGAAGGGCGATATCGTTGTTGACCAACCAATTGATCAGCGCAACCCACAAGCGAAAGACGCTTCTCTATCGTTCTCTTTCTCTCGGCGCATACGCGAGGGGACGGGGTGGGTGGTCAGATCTGAGGACGAAAGTTTGGTTCCGTCGGGGAAAGTTGCCTTTCTTATGTATTATATATGGATCTGGATCATGAATTAAGGTTGCCTGGTAGCGGAACGACACCATCTCGACGACGGCCTGGGTGATGGCCCGTCAGTCTAACGTCCTGTCATACTCAATGATTCCAAACCACCCGTTGGAAAAGACCCCACCGCGGGCAACTTTCCACGAGCTGCGCTATTGTTAGGTCCTTGGCCAGACTTTGTTACTTAGTAGACTAGGTAGTGGAGTGTACGAATGGAGAAACCAGCTTTCTCGATCGGGAAGGGCAGCGAATCATGCGTTAGCGCCATGATATTGGTGCATGTTATGAGCCGGCTACCTGGTAGCTTCAGCTGTTGGCTTCGAGTAAGTTGGTATACATTCGTGAGCAAATGTTGCATGCTACAGACAGCTGGGATGATTAATAATTGCCGCTCTATGTGTGTATGTATACCATGCTCTGTTAGAAAGAGACTCAGCGCCGTGGGGCCGTGGTTCGGTCGAAGAGATGCTGGTCGTAGACATTGGTAATCGACATGCGCTCGAGTAAAGATCTCTCCAGTAATATAAGTATGCCTGGATAGAAGTAGTGTTCGAAAGTAGTTGCTCGTGATATATTGTATCAGAACAACAACAGCAGCATCATCATCATCAGCCTTAACAGTAGCGGCATCTGCTTCTTTATATTCCTCCACCAGGTTTATCCACACACCATCCGCTCCGAGTTCGAGATGTCTTCATACCTTGTCACCGGTGCCTCTCGGGGAATAGGAGTACGTGAGAAAAAAGAAAAAGAAGGACCATAAGCGGCATATCTAGAATCCTAAAAATACCAAGAGACTAATCGTCGATGCTAGTTCGAGTTTCTGCGCAAGCTTTCCGAGGACCCGAACAATGTCGTTGTGGGCTTAGTTCGTGACAAGGCTAGCACAGACAAGAAAGTCCTTGCCGAGATCAACCGCCCCAACATCCACATTGTTCAAGCAGACCTCGTCGATTATGATTCGCTCAAGGTGAGTAGCCCATGTTGGGGGAAATAGGCAAAGCTGTGGTAGCTTCACGATGGGGAGACTAATACCATTCCAGGCATCGTTCGATGTCGTAGCTCCGATCGTGAACGGGTCACTTGACTACATCATCGCCAACGCAGCGTATGTCTCATAACACAGGGCGTGGGAATCGATGATATCTCTAACAAGCAGGCAGCTTGATCTCCCAATTCTCGTCATATGACCCCATCGGCACCCTGTACGTTCCCCCCCCTGACCCCCCTCCCCGGCACAACGCGGTAGCCAACCATTTACTAACCAAATATTCCGTATGCAGCGGCCAGAAAGATCCCAAGGGGCTAGAGGCGGACTTTCTGGAGAGCTTCAAGGTCAACGTGATCGGCAACGTGCATCTCTTCAACATCTACCTCCCGCTCATCCTCAAGGGCCGTGCGAAGAAAGTCATGACCATCTCCTCCGGCATGGCAGACCTGGGACTCATCAGAGATTACAAGGTCGCTCTCGCAGCGCCGTACTCAGTCAGCAAGGCCGGCATCAATACCGCCGTTGGCAAGTTCCACGCACAGTACGCGGACCAGGGCGTGCTCTTCTTCAGCATCTGCCCTGGAGTCGTATCTACGGGCCTATACGACGACGGTAAGAACCTGTTCTTTAAGGAGCCTTCTCTCAATACTTCCGATTTGCTGACTTTTGACTTTCAACCGTTCACAGCAACGGAGGAGCAGATGAAGGCTGTGGCGGAGCAGGGCGCGGCGTTCCAGCGATATGCACCTGGGTTTAAAGGCGCCGCGACTACTGCTGAGTCTGTCGACCAAGTTCTGGCACAGTTATATAAGGCCAGTCTCGAGGGTGGTTACGGCGGCGACTTTATTTCGCACCTTGGCAAGGGTGAGAAGTGGTTGTGAGAAGGTGGCGATTGCAGCTTGAGCCTAAAGGCATGACTACCTGCATCATGCCCGTCTCTGTATATCCCGTAGAATACCAATGTGAACCTTCAGCAGTATAATCATCGGAGAAAGGCGACAGGCCAGAATGTGATGGAGCAAATTCCAAGCTTGACAACTTCCAAATTACGCATATCGTCCGAGAGCAAAACAAATTGTAATTGTGCGATGCAATTATTCGGCCTTAGCTAAGTCCGAAGGTTCAAAGAGGGGGCGGACATGCTTGCTCGCACGATAAAATATGATTCAAAATGTCAGCTCATCCCGGCCAACGTCAATATCACGCCGTCGAAGTATGAGAGGAGATTACCTGAAGCCAGCAACCCCACCCGACGTCGCAATTTATCGAGCGAGGCACTTGAAGAAGCCGCTCATAAGATAAACTCCTATTAGATAATAAGCCTATCACTTTTCCTGTTGGTGTCGATTGTGTAATGTTCCAAAAGAAACACCTGTGGGCTGGTTCAGATGGTAGGAAGACGGTGTGGCTTTTTGAAACTTACAACGGACGTGGGTCAGTCACTGCCTGTCTGCAATCCTATCGTTAAGTCTGTAGACTTTTGGCTGGTTGTGAGCCATATGCGGTTGCAACTTGTGGGCGCGAGGTGCCAACCTTGCTGGGAGATTCAGCCGCCTACAGCTTGAAAGGAGCCAAATACCGTGGCTTGTGGACTCATGCCGCCGAGCCAACTTGGTCTCGGGTTTATCCTTCATTTGTCTAGTGCCTCTATCCGTCCGATCTATTTAGGCACCCATGTCATATATACCTACATGCCATAATACTCACTACAAATGCCCGCTAGCCATTTACCAAATTCGCACGCGTACGCCGTTGAGATGACATTGATCGTAAATCCGGCAAGATATCATATATCATGCCTGTTTCATGGGTAAGGTGTCTCAGCTGTTCTGCCCCGAGTACATGACCTGCCGTTGCTGTTGATGTGACTGCTGATGCAATGGCTGCTGCTGCTGCTGCTGCTGCTGCTGCTGTTGCTGCTGTTGCTGCTGGTGGTGATGATAGGGCAACGTGGTCGATGCACAGTCTGGACACACGCGATTTTCGGTGCAGCGATCGTGCTTCTGGCAATGCCACTCGGTCGTGGGGCGACACATGCGACACTCAGGGCAGTGATCCCAAAGGTCCACCGCCACCCAGGAACTCTGGCAAAAACTGTACCAGAAGCCATTAAACCCTTCTTCAGGCCTCGCGTTCCCTAGGCCGTCGCGAAGAAGCTCGAATTCGAGGCGCTTTCGCTCGCCCTGCGTCTTCTTGGCCTTGGCACCGCTCGTCTTTCTCCATTTCTGTTCCCACTGGCGAAACGACTCGGTGTACTCGCTGATCTGTGCCCATGACTCATCATCGGATAGCAGTATGTCAACCATTAAGTCTGTATTCAGCTCGTCGACATTCGGTTGATTTCTTAACCACGCCGCGAAGCAAGGATTAGCGCCACATGGCCTTTCGAAGGTGTCACTCGGCCCGAAGAAGGCGGAGAGGTCCGAGAGGTCCGTAAAAGGGTTGCCGCAGGCACCCCCGCAAGAACATGCCGCAGTACAACTCAAACCGTATTTAGTACATCCACAGGCAATGCAGGTCCTCTTCTTCCCTCGCCCCTTCTTGCAAGAACAGTTCATCTCCCCTGGTTGCTTGGATTGGTCGGTCGAGGGGGTTGGTATAGAAGATACAGGGGGTATTGGCGGCTCTGGGTTGGTATACATCTACAGACAAAATCAGGGTTAGACCACCCACCTACTCGACTGGCGAAGCAAGGTAAAGCAACAAGGGACATCTCAGGCTGTACATACATCGGTGGACTCGTCGGTCGGCTCTCCCTGGGCGTCCTCGTCGTCATTCTCCGTCAAATCTTCCGACATGTGACGGGATACGTCATGAGACTGGGGCGTCGGCAAAGGGGCCGGACTATAATGTGCAGCTGCGACATTGGGGTCCGGATACGACGGCGATGCGGTCTGGTACGAGCCGCCGTGTGCAGATGGGTGGGAGGCGTAAGAGTCCCCATAGGACGAGAGGGTAGCGTGGTGTGGCTGACTCTGCATCGTGGTAACGGGGGCATTGCTTCTCTGTGGCGGTTGTTGACCGTAGGAGGCGGCAGAGGCAGTCTGATGATTCGCAGTGACGGGCGAATACGTCATCCTAGCGGTGGCCTGGGAGTTATGGGAATGGGTCTGGGCGTAGGCGCCATTCTGGACGCCGTTAAGGCCGGCAGGGGCGTAGTGCGCGGCATGGGGCGAGAGCTGAGGACTGGCCTGGGCGTGGGTATACTGGCTAGCATAGGGGTTCGACTGGTGTTGCGGACTGTAGGGCGCGGCAGCGTAAGCGGCCGTCGAGGCACCATTCGGGTAGCCGCCGCTTCCGTAACCGTTGTGTTGCGTTGTCACCGGACCAGCCGAGTACGAAGCGTAGTGGACAGCTTGGTGGTGAGCTGGGGCGGCGACTGTGGACTGCGTTGCAGCGTAGCCCCCTCCATTACTGTAGCCAGCGGACACGACTGCTGCGGCTGCTGCTGCTGCTGCCGCGGCGGAAGAAGGATAGAGGGCAAGACTGCCGTTGAGGTGGTTTGGGAGCTGTCTCAGGGCGGGAGCTGTGGTCTGTGGGAGTGCGTTGCTGGACTCTCTCGAAGTGTTCGATCGTTGTCGCTTGGTCGGCAGATACGACATGGCAATCGTGCGATCGATCACACAAAGACTCTCGAGGCCGCGGATCGGGCCGGGAGGGCGGGACCAAGATTAGAAGACCCGGGGTCGAGGAGGTCGGGGGGTCGAGGGTCGAGGGTCGAGGGTCGAGGATCGAGGATCGAGGTGAGGTAAGGGAGGACGGGATAGGATAGGACAAGAGAGCACAGGAGAGCACTGGAGAGCACAGAGGAGGAGGACAAGATAGGATAGGATAGGACAAGATGGGATGAGACAACCCAGGATAGGATAGGATAGGATAGGGAGGAGAGGACAGGTCCAAGTAGGGCCGGTCACAACTTTCTTTCACTCACACCCTTGAAAGACAGAGAGACCTTGTTATCGTCACGATCTCAGGCCTAACCCAGATAGTTGCTTGCTGCTGCTGTGTCAGGGAGGGAGGGAGGCAAGATCTGTTTGGACAGGTCGAGTCTTGTGCTGCTTCTTCTCTGTTCCTCGGCTGCTCGGCTGCTTCTTTCTGCGTGTTCTACCCTCAAACTCTCTCTCCAGGAGCTCTACATCCGCATCTGTGTCTCTCTGGGTCTTTCTCTTGGTCTCTTTCTCTCACTCTTGCTCTCTCGCTCTCTCTTGCTCTCTCTCTCTCTCTCGGTTCTCTCTCGTCTTCAATCCAAGCCTGGATCCCTCATAGGTCAGGTGTTCCAATTGGGTGGCGTCCAAAGTGCCAGAGAGTTGTGGTGTGAGGTTTGTTTCTACCCGAGGTCACAGATAGAGATTGTTGCTGCTGTCGGGATAAAAATTAGTAAGGGATTTTCTCTAATTTTTTTTTCCGGCAACGCTCGAGGGTCTCAGAGATCTGCGTCTTTGCTTTGTTCGTTACAAGAGGGAAAAAAAAATGTGGCGTCCACTTCCGGGCCCCGCGCTAAGAGAATGACGGCCGCTAATTGCCTTGGACGCCAGAGACCAGGAGAAAATGCATTTTGTTACCTGTACCTTAGATATTACCTTACTTTGGGTGGTAGTGTAGTAGGTATCCTACCTGAATTCACTGCTAACGACCTACCGGAACAGGTAATTCTAGCAGACAGAGCCTCCAGGCATTCACTACAAGCAGTACGCTAGGCTAGGCTAGGAGTACCTGACGCAGTGGCGTGGCTGGTGGGCGGACCGAGGGTAGCCCCGGGAGGGTTGGTATGCTAGTGCCATCTTAGGTGGTATGCCAGATCTCCCGCATTCCCCTATTGGCTCTGGTGAGTCTTGGAGGCAATCGGCTGCCAGGTGCTTCGGCTCAGGGGCCTCTTAGCTACCTGCCTTACACGCTGAGATACCTGCCGACTACCACATACTACTATACAGTCCAAGGTACCGATGCAAGCAGGTAATGTACTTAGTACTCAGGAAGTAAGGGCACTAACAGAGCAAACCCCTGTTGCTCATTCTGCACCAAGAACAAGGGGTCATTGCCATTGCATTCCCGCAGTCATAAAGTACTACGTAATACAACACAGCACCTCTCGTCATCACCAAGATAGTACTTTGTAGAATCATCCCTACCATGTGGGTTATGTAAGTAGGGAGTGCCGTGCGTGATCAGATTTGAAATTCTTTTTTGTAGGCGTGAATGTATGCCGGTCCAAATATGAAAATCAGTGGACAATGCCAAATACCAGGCACAACTTAGGATCCCACTGCAAGATGGAAGGTAGAGCACGATCTAGACAAAGATTGACAGCTATAGGTTAACCTTATTATAGGTTCAGTTCCCCTTTATAAATATCATCCCTTAAGTTGGATTTAGTACCTACATATTGGAAGTAGGCAGGTACTTGCATGGGGGGAACATGCACTACTGTGACTTCCGAAACATCACGATATCATGTAGATAACAACTTGAAGGGTCGGCCTGCATAAGTACAATACTTAACCTACATGTACCTACGCTAGGAGGCTGCAGCTACTACGAACGGCAGTCAGGTACCTACATATAAGTGCAGGTCTGCACGTATGCAAGTACCTGTCTACATTATCTAAGTGTGTATCAGGTAACACTGTAGCCTGTAGGTAACAGTGGTCAGGGTCTGTCTTGCTTCGCACTACACTAGCGTACCATCTGGATCCGAGATCGGGTATGTCAGGCAGTCCAGAACCCAACATTCTAGAACATCGAACTTGCACAACAAAAGTTCTTTGAGCAAAAGCACAGCATAAGACGGGGGTAACGCGGTAGCAACTTATTCCTCATAATGCAACCACCAGGTATCTCATCCACCTTACCTTACTACCTACATGTACCTATCATTTTGTTACCTATTGCACCATCTTGAGGAACTTTTACTGTGCACCTGTACAAAGAACCAAAGGCAGTATCTCAATGCAAACAGAACTCACCAGCAACTTCGTATTGTAGGCAGCCGTGAATCAGGAGATACAATTTGTGTCTGGCAGGGTAGTCAAGATTTGTGCCTCGGGATGTTGGGTGAGTGCTTGGCATGAGCCAAGCCCGGCTAGACTGGACACTTACAGTACAAACTGGTGGGTAGGTACCTACTCCTGAGGAAGATAACCAGCATGGAATCTTGAAGCACGACATAGGTAGCAGCCGCGAAACCACTGCCACTGGCGTTTACGCTAAAGTGGCCGAAGCGGTCAAGTGTTATCAACCAGGCTATCATTGGGACGTCTCCTGTAAGGCAAGGGATTGTTGTTGTTCAATATTATACCTAATCTTCTTGATGCCATCTAGCTATGTAACAGCATGGCTATATAATACTTGTGTTCAGCTTTAAGAAATATCCATGTTCAGCAGGTTTGTCTAGTAATTAGTTAAAAATATTTGTTGGAATCAGAGGTAGGCAGCAAGTCGTCTGAGTGAGGAGTGATGAGACAAAGTTGTCAAATCATCAGATATCATTTATGAGCATAGCAACAACATTCCACTCTTGTCATATTATCTTTCCATTAGATCAATCATTATCATACGAGCAGAAATCCAGCAATAGCATCAGATATCAACTCATATCAACTCACAATATCTCCACATACTGCTCGTAAACCCACACCGCCTTTTTGCCCTAGACGCCCTTCTTCCCTTTCCTTACGCTCATTGCGCCAGCCATCAGGGAGCAGCAGCACAGAGGCAGCGTGGCAACGAGCATGGAGAAGTTGATACCGATATCCTCAAGAAGACAATCCGTCGCAGCGCTGGCACAACGTGGTCCAGCAACCAGACACTTGTTCTTCCGCAGGTAGGATGGCAGCGCGAGCTCTACCTCACAATAGAGGATCACTGCGACCTTCGTGATGACCCAGGGGTAGGCCACGGCGCCGTCTATAGCCGCTGCGCCAGAATCGTAACTAGCTGCATCTTCACGTGCCATCTCGAGCGCTATCATCCGGAGGAACTTGACTAACGCATTCCTTAGAGTGCAAAGGAGCCCTTCCCATACGTTGTCGCGCTGCCACTCCCATCTGGGGCTGATCTGGTGGCCGCCATAAAGAAGTTCACGCCCAAGGGGGGCAGACAAATGGCCTCGGAGCTTGAACGTATTCCTAATCCCTAGAATCGGTTGCGAACGGAACACATATCCCCATCTCCGGGGGGTAAATACGTCGAAGCTGCTCCCGTATATAACGAGCGAGGGGGGGAAAGAGCTATTAATTATTATGCAGGAGAATGGATTCAGGCTCGGGTTTGTCTCGGTGCCAAGTGGAGAAGACGCACGTTACGTTACGTCCCGTCCTCTTCCGTTCTCTTAACTTACGTTATGTATAGGCAGGGAAAGAGAAGGAGAGAGAGAAACGATGACGAGATGAGGAGGGAGGGAAACTAACCGCCATGATAATCAAATTCAATGGTCCGCTTTTCTTAGCCGTCTAGGAAGGCGGCAGGGCTGGATCGATAGGGTAATGCGACGGGGTGGGAAGATGAACTTCCTAGATACGACGAGAAGCTTCGTACTTCCATGCCGGCAGAATGAAAACAAAGAAATAAAACGGTATGATGATCACTTTGTGAATGGTTGGACGGAGCGACGGGGAAGACCATATAAACAAGAAGCATGAGTCCAGTTAGCCCCGGACAAGTGCTAAAACTGGGGAGTGAGAGTCTCTACTTATGATATGACGTAGTTGTACGCTGTGGTCTCCTGGTGCGCAATTTGAACGTTATACCGAAGGCCCCTATAAGAGCCTATGAGGCATTTCCAACCGCGACGGAGTCTAGCGGGATCGACGTCGCGTTCGGGTTGATCACTTCCGCCGCCCAGACATCCGTCACGGGCTGTGAATACCCCATCGCAAATAAGCCGGGCTGTGATCGCAGCCGGGCCTAGGGAATGCGATGGTGAGCTGGTGAATGGTGCAATGACAATGAATGAGTATGATTTGTCATGCCCGTTGAGACTCTGCTCGTTTTCGCGGCGACCTTCCCACATCATGACAGCATGAGGAGGGAGGACTTTCATAAGTAAAGTATGAATCGATTTCGGAACGGACTCTTGTTCGATGGCAATGAGACATCCTCCCTTACTGTTCTCATGTTATGATGCCAGAACCCAGCCCTCTGACGAAGTTACGTGCGTTGGTTCTCTCTGAGAATCCGGCCACGGCCCCTGAATAAGGTCTGTTGACTGAATCGTAGTCACGCGATCTCAAGATATTGCGGTTCGATGCAAACTGCCTCGGCTTCGTTGACGTTATTAAGAGGTGGGAGAACCCAGATATCGCATTGACTCGGCCTTGCATGTCAACTATCTCCCCGCTCTAGACAGTCACCGGTTGATGTCGAAAGGCAGTAATACACCGCTATAATATTACGGCGATATATACAGCTTAGATGTTAAGTATAGGAGTTATAATTGATATTGAAGGGGTATAAATGACCTCTTAGGTATCAGAGAATTTAACTCGCATTCAACGCACCGCCATCAAGATTCCTCAGATACAAATACACACACACACAGACACAGCTTTGACACTAGGCGTCTAAATCGTACCTGGATAATAATATCGTACCTTAAGCTCGATACCGTCGCTACATCTTTCAACAATCTGCGATAAGAACTTGTGCTGATTCGTTATGTTCTGGGCCGGCCGGAAGCAACAGCGCCAGCAACACACACACACACACACACGCAGAGAGAGAGAGAGAGAGAGAGAGAGAGAGAGAGAGAACAAACAGACAGACACAAGACGAATGAATATACCAAGTATTAAGTACCAAGCGAGAGAGAAACCAGGCAACGCTAACTACGGTAACTCACATGTAATCGACCCGAAAAGCGGTAGCCTACCTACGTCACTCATAAATACTAGGTAATATCTACAGTAGTTCTACAGGAAGGAGCCGAGGGACAGAAACACGGGGAGTTAATTCACGAAGTCTTCCTATGCTGAATACATAATGAGAAAAAGAAAAGAAAAAAAAATCAATTGGCTATTGTTGTGGTGAGATGAGCTATTCTCATCATCATCATCGCCGGTTTGCCCCTCATGACTTCAACAACAATCGACAGCAGGTCGCTCCGGTCAAAATACCGCGCCCCTATTGGAAAGACTACCCGTATGAGAGCCAGACAGTCTCCCGTTTCACCGTGCACTGGATCGACAATCTGATTTCACCAACACAATGGTATGCATGTTGGATGAGCTGCGTATTTGCCGTTTGAAAATGAAGTCATGAAGGAGGTAACACACCAATCATTCGGCGGAATGGTACTATAATAATAAACTAAATGACTACATACGTTTCTGGGTGTATCTTAGACACCTAGTGGCCAAACCAGTACCAGAATATGAATATATACTTGTATGCGCAACAGTTCTTGATACATTCATTGTTGCGATAAGATCAGGATCTGCGTCCAAAAAGCCGTCTTGACCTGGCCCCGTCCAAAATAACGAATCCCGAAAAATATATGCGAGTATACCAAAATGAGCTGCGCCCTTCTGATTTCCAAAAATACTTTCCGTTCCTAAACGCCGTTTCAGCAATGTGAGTGGCCTTGAGCCACAGTATGAGTATTGTAACAAGACCTTGATGACGTAGGTGGAGTATTTTATAAGTCGGTGTCTAGTCGCTCGAGTGAAGAAAAGGTTGTCGCCAAGCTAGCCGCAAGACGTTCCACACGTCGCAATGCCATGCAGGCTACCTTTTCCTCCTGTGAAGAGTCGACCAGCTCGTACCGAGATAATGCTTTCTCTGACTCGATTCCGCCAAAAATATCGACAGCCGAGAAACCACCAGTGTCAAGTTCAATTGGGCATGGTGATGGAATTGAATGGTCATCATCGTCAAAAATATCAGCATCTAAGTCGGCTGCCACCTTCTCGACAGGGGCTTGTTCAGCGCTGACGCTGGACGACTGCGAATTCTCGATGAACGATGAAACAGGTACCTCGATAGATGGAGCATCCACCTTGTCGCCGTCCGATGCGGGGGATTCGCCAATGAAGTTCGACGGCTTGCCTATTAAAACATCGGTATTGATTTCGGGGAGCTCTGGCGTTTCAAGAACGGCAAAGACTTGGGGCTGATAACCGAACGGTTCAAGGTTCATATTTATCATAGAGAAGTCGAGAGTCTGTTCCGGAATCATGACCATGCCGATCTGTTGGTGTTGTCCCGAGTTCATAGAATTATACGGGTTGGGGTCTTTGGGCACTTCAGCAGACCCAGACTGCCTCTGTTCGATCTGGGGCTGTGCTGGGGCGGCCGCAGTGGGATCTGAACTGAGATCATCCAGGAAAGATGAGAACGATGGTGATGAGAGGAGCATCTTGGTCAGATCCACTAAGCGTTTGTTCTCATCTAGAAGAGCTAGATTCTGGCTACGGAGTCCGTTGACCTCTGTGATCTTGGTGGCAATCTCGCTCTCAAGCTGGCCAATGTACTCTGTGTCGACAATTAGCCCAAGCACTTTCACCACGTGTTCAATTGATCTTACCTTTGCGCCTTGAACGGAATGCACGAGCGGACACCTTATTTCGGAGCTGACGTCGCTCCTTGCTACTTAATTTTTTGCCTTCTTCGCTGGCAAGTAGACGCTCATCATCGTCCATCTCGTCATCTTCCTTCTTCGGACGAGTAATATGAAGGACGGGCGAGTCGCCTTCTGTCTCCGATGAGCCTCCTTGCGATCTCATCGAATTCAACACTTGGGCTATTTTCTGTTCGACTAATGGGTCAGGTGGCAGAAAGACCTTGGGGCGAGACTGCCTGCTTTGTTGCGGGCGATTCCGGCGTTGCATCATGCCCTGCTGTTGCTGGTGGTGCTGCTGGTGCTGTTGTTGTTGTTGTTGTTGCTGCTGTTGTTGCTGCTGTTGCTGCTGTTGTGCTTGAGCTTTAGCCATGCGCTGGTGCACGCCCGGGTACATCCTTCCGACCAGGCCGGGGACTGTGGTAGGCCTCAGATTCGCAGTATGAGGGTTTGTGTGAGATGTCGTTGGGAAATAGAACGAATCTGTGGACTCGAAGTCGATGTCCATGGTCGGCGTCGCCATGGGCTCCTGCGGGGGAGTGACGCTGAAATCGTAGAGCTCCTCCCCCGGGTTGATAAAACCAACGTTGTAGCTCGAGATGGGGACATTGCCTTCGTTGAGAGCCAAGGTATTGGCCAATGCGCCAGGGACAAACGGCGTCTGCTGCTTGTACTGGTCATACTGATGGCTCGGGCCGGATAGGATCTGGTTAGGAGGCAGAATGGACGGGGTTGTGGTGATTGAAGCGGCGGGGCGGGCGAATTGCATCTTGTTGCTCGCCGCGGGCGAGAGCGACGGCGACTGGTGTGGCATGCCATCGTATTCTGAAAGATCTAGAAGATCGAGGGGGTCGACCTCGGAGTTCGACGAAGTATGTGACTGGCTCAGGCTTGCCATTATGACGATGGTGATTTATCGCGATAGTGTTGCCCGGAGGCGAAGAAGACGGATGGATTGGTCGGCGGCGACGGCGACGGCGATGGCTACTACTAATGAATTCGCTATGGCCACAAGGAAGGACGAGGCGATTTGATGTAAATTCTGATGCCGATGCTAACGCTGATGCTAATGTTGCTGTTGTTGTCGTTGGTCTCGTAATAGCGAATGACTAGGTATGGCTATCGTCGTGGGTTGTTGCAGACATGCGCAAAAGAAAAGGGAAAAGGTGATGGGAATACGGGGGAACGTGTCGATCTTTCGGGGATGTAAGTGTTAAAGAGTCAGTGTCCAGCTCTCTGTTCGCACGACCCGGCAGGTACTTCGTACACAAGATTATGTTGGTATGAAGTACTCCATACCTTGGTCGTTGCACGTGTGGATACTTGGTACTGGGTACCTGAGCGGTTAGGTACCTCGTAGTAGGGTCTGTATGTAGCGTACGATGTTTAGTCCTCAGGTAGTGTAGTGTACGAAGTTAGTGTACCCAAGGTAACATAGGTAGGTACCGCAGAGACGGAGACCCGGAGAGCCGCTGGACCCATCAGCGCCTTCTGTGTGGCTTATTCTCGGACTTTGTGGGCTCGTCAAGAAGTGACAGGGATGGCCTGGTAGTGTACGTAGTAGGAAGCAAGGAGCTTACGCGTCCCCTTCCCTTCCCCCTCTCTTGGTGTGATGAGATGTGATGGGTCCCGGCGTCTTCCTTCCTTTCCAGACCCGAAACCGAACTGCTGTTCACTTCGTTAGCTGCAACTATCTGCCGGATTACCTGCCTACGTAGATAATCACCCCGTTTAATGCACTGCCGTCCCTCGCAGCAAGTGTTATCCCTGTGGGTGCCTGATGATCTACACGTAGGACCTCATCTAGGGCATGTTAGACCATAGATGACGAAGCCAGCTTCCTCTTCAAGCTCTCACCGTCCAATAGCTGCCTTTTTTCTTGGTGCTAAGCAGAGTCCATGCCTCAGGCTACGATTTATCGGGTAGAGGACGATGTAAGCGATGACGATGCCTTGCTTGGACAACGAACGAGACATAGATAAAGGCTTAAAATCTTCAAGAACCGGAAAAATAATAGATAGTACGCAGTTACTTGCCCAAAGTACCTATCTCAAGTTAGGTATCTCATATCTCTTAAGGTGATATTTGTCGATAGAAAAATACATGTCCCTAAGGTACCTACCTAATCAATTAATGTCAGGGCGTTTCTTGAATTGTCCTTCGCTTAGAAAGTGTGGGAAATAAGGTGTTAGCCAGGTACACTAGACGCCCGTGAGACTTTACGAGCTCTCAGGTATTGTGACTTCTGTGAAATTGCAACTGAGGCAAATTCTAGAAGCCAGAGAGATCTGTAGAGAAGTATACTGTACAACTCGAAGAGTTCACCGATCTCATTAGTGTCATCAAGCGGGTTTCACTCAGTACTTTAGAATAAGGTAGGTATTATCTGCAGCGACAGGTTCTTGATTCGCTATCTCGCATCACACATGGAACAAAGAATGGACATCTATGGTTTCTTTTTCGTCCCTCTCTCCAGGCCTGCCCCCGGTCCTTCGTAAGACCGGTCGGCATTGCGGCACTGCTATTGCCGTGCTTCAAACGTTGGGATGGCTCGGGATGGGTTGTCTTTGACTCTTTGCGTCTTTGCGATGCAGTGCAACGCTAATACTTGACCACGCCGAGTCCAAGATAACAAATATCAAGTTTCATGAGCTCTGGTTCGCTGTTAAATGGCAGCCTGGAGAATATATGGGGCAACAGACCTCGACAAACCTACCGAGTACTTACTTATATACCTCCCAATGGAAGCATCTTGAATGCAGACTTGACCACTAGCAGACTAATATACCTCTAAGCCACCAACCCACAGAAGCTAGAATTACGGCTGGAAGATGTGGTATCAGGAGGTAGACCGTAGGGCCAACCGGATTCCAGGGGCGTCGGCCTTTGACAGAGCACAGCCACCACCGCTTACCACGCTATCATGTAGTATTCCGTCTAGGCACGATTAAAGGTACCTACCAGGTCAACGAAGTAAGGGTAGCTGTACCCCATACAGTAAGTAAGGAGGTAGGTAAGTATCTCCTTGCCTTAGTAAGGTTCCTAGCGGGTATCATGAGTCGCCAACTTCCGACACAGTGAAACACGGCCGGCGAAGCATGTGCCATTTACCTTTTGATGGCGCCGAGGACTACATATTTGCACTATATTTAAGATGATGTAGGTGCTTGGGTACTGCAAGTGCACGCTGGTCCTACCCAGATCATGCATCTTCACGTCGAACATGCTTTCGGCAACTTCACCAAGGCAAACCATCCCGTCCGCCCATGTGGCGGGGATGTGGGCAGACAATCATGCCGAATATAGTCGGCGTTGAGTTGGCGTTGTAGCGTTTCAGATGAGAACCGCCCGGCGGGTCACATGTGTGCTTCGATGTACGAGAGACACCTATGAAGTACCTAGGTACCATCTGCTACGGTACCGTACCATGTTCCTAAGGGTAGGTAAGGAATTAGTTAGGTACTGTAGAGCTGGTTTCTCGGCGGGCCGGAGACTCTTGATCTCCGTCCTTTGGCCAAGTCCGTTATACCGTGGCGGTGCACCAGGCCGGTCATGTTTGATTGGCCAAGAATTACGCAAATCTACGGCTTCTGCAGGGTCATGTACGAATTGTGGCTTGGCCATGCGAAATCAGCTGAACAGGGGACTTGGCCAACAGTTCGGATTCTGAACTTAGTAGCCTGTAGCCTGCAGGTACAGAGAAAGGGGCGATTCCCAGCGAGCATTCATTTCCAGTTCCATCTAAAATAAGCCATTTGGAAACCCTTGGGAGTAAAGGCGGGAGCGAAAACCACGCTGACAGGAGATGAGATGAGATGAGATCAATCACCCCCTTTATGGTTTACTGTTTACTGTTTATTGTTGGCCGCGAATCAAAGTCTCCAATTCGGCGCCGTGGGTCGTCTCTACTCGATCATGAAGTAGCCATCTGACCAGCCGCCGCCGCCAACCTGAACCTACGACGAGCCGCTCCAGTCTTCGTCGATGCAGGCATAGCATAGGGCATCCATTTATCACCGATCAGTACCTATCAGCACACACAGCCTACAGGACCCGGCATTGTCTAATTATCACGTACCTATCTATTCATGGATCTCGGCAAGCCGGCCACGCTGGTGCCATACGACCGTCGTGCTCGGCAGCCCGGCAGCAATTTGTGGCTCAGGAGCTCCGTCTACCCGACGGTGAAGGGGAGATAGGTTGGCTTCTTTTCGCCTCCACGCCCATATGCCCCCGCTGCACCATGCATGGTCCATGGTCCAAGCCAAGTCATTATCGTATTACCTAGTTCATGAACTAGGCGGCATATGCCCAACGAACTTTGTCATGTCTTGCGTGAATGCATATGCAAGAGAGTACCTAGATTACACCTTGATCTCGGCCTCTGCCTAGCCATACTCTGGAATTGAGTGAGCGACCATGCAGACAGGTACCTAAATCTGTAAAGACCCACGACCCAGGAGATTTGCGATCGTCTCTAACTCAGTCAAACAATCACCACCATCTTCAGATACGGGGACAGGGCAGTGCTCACAGTTTCCTCTGAAATGGGTAGAGGTGAAGCCCAACAGCGCCACCCCCTTCGCCCTCACGGACGTGGACCAGTAAGATCTCACACAGATATATTACGAGGGAGGCCTCCAGCTCTCCTGCCGCCCGTATCTCTGACATGCGCACCAGACTCAGACTTTCGCTGAATCCACGACATGATCATTTGCTGATACACCATTCAACAGCATCACCTGCCAAGGCCAGCTTGGACCGAAGCACGAAAACCACTTCTCTCTCTCATCTAATCGAAGGATTTACAAGAATTGTAGGGGGTGGACCTGGAACTCATAGGCCTCCAATAGAAATGCACCACCGTCCTCCGGGACAGTCCACTCTTTTCAACAACTTTGGTACAATGGTGAGAGCTGCAGGATTCGAACCTGCGCGGTTTCCCATCGCGGTCCACACATACAAAAAGTACATCCTCCACTTTACGAAAAATAACGAACGACAAGTCTCGAGTTCGATTCTGACAGCGAGCATGCAAAACCGATCCGCCTAACCGTGCAAGTGTTAGTCAGGTGTTAGTCAGTCAGTCAGTCAGGTGTTTTCAGGTGATGCCGGGTCCTGGGGACGGTACGCACAGCACTGTCAAATAGTACAAGAGGTTTCGCCTTCGGGGTCTTCCGGCGAGGGAGCTTGGCCGAATGTAGGGGGTGGACCTGGAACTCATAGGCCTCCAATAGAAATGCACCACCGTCCTCCGGGACAGTCCACTCTTTTCAACAACTTTGGTACAGAATCTTCCAAAATTATTAAATACAGGCTCTAAACCTAACCTAAATTAAACTATACAGATGGAACCGCCGAATCGAACACTGCCTCAGTGGTAGCAGACGAGCTCTCATATGCCTCCCTCGACCTACGATCCGGTCATTTGGTTGTTTACTCACCAATCAATGTCAACAAGTTCGATGATAGATCACTAATACGCGTCCACTCGCACTTCGTGAGAATAACGCATTTGAAACGTCCGTTCCTCTGTTTGAAATATCAAAGCCATTCTGTAGCTTTTTTCGCCATCTCTTTACATACGTGTCCAGGGATATCGTCTGCTTTCGTTAAGGTTATCTTTCTCGCTTTATTCTTGTCTATCTAGCTTCCATGCCTTTCTTTTGACGAGCGAGGTGGGGTGGTGAAAACTTGCCATGCTTAGGGTTTACGTTTGTTACGATATTTCGTGTGAATGATGGGTAATATATTGTAAAGCCCGGCGAACTGGTCGGTATCAGCCGCGTGAAAGTCGAGAGATCTCCTATCAGATTATATTGTAACTCTAGGCTAGGTGAGGTATTTTTTGGAATATTAGAGAGCCTCATGATTTCCCGACTCTGAATTTGTAGCTTGGAAGAGGCGGCAAAGAGCAGGATTACCGTTGACTAATCAGTAAGGTATGAGGGTCCTTTTCCTTGTCTTGCTCTCAGACTTGGCCTCGTATTATCCAACATCAATCAAGATACGTATAAATGGCACCCAGGAGCTAAGTATATAGTTGGTTTATCCGGCCATTTTACTTTGAATGAGGGAAAAGTGGCATCTCTTGCACATCATGATTTATCTTTAATAAGATATATGAATTACTCTTCGAGCTCTTCTTTGCTCGTATCGCCTGTTCTAGTTTAATTACAACGAGATGCCTATGCTGTTTCTGTAACTCGTCTGAGGCTCCTGCTTAGTCTGGCGCTTGACTTGATGAGACGTTTCCTAGCTTCTCTTGGAAAAAAGCTGCGTTAACATGAGGAGTCCCTCTCGACAGTAAATCTCTAACCTGGGGCTCGTCCAAGTTTACACTAATTAGCCATGTTTCACACTACGCCCTTGGCTGTGATCTACGTGATTTCCCCTCACTGGTTGCAAGAGCTCAAGGTCTTAAATTAGGTAGACCGTAGCCCAGAGACGGACCCAGACCACTCCGTAATCTCAATATAGAGTCGGGCCAGACCTCGCCCTTTGCTTGGTGCATTAGCCGACTTCACTATCTCCACAAGACCCCGTTCTTCTCCACGCCAAACCCACAAGGGCGCCACTTGGGTCGCGGGCCATCCCGCTAATTTGACTGCACTACACTGTGTCGAGGACTTCCCGCCTGTTCCGTAGTACGTGTATGATGCGTTCAGGGGTGAGTGAGCATAGTCTATCACTAGGAGCTCTGTCATGAACTACTTAGAATAACGAGTATCTACTAGGAACGCACTGGGAATATCATCGGTGCCCTGTCCTGTTACTTACATTGAAAGTAATAACTGTGTGATAGTATTTAGCACGAGTATTAATTTAGCTTGATTGTCCTGACTGCAAATTGATCTCGATCTTCAGGTAGAGTCCTGATCTTGCCTAACCTTCGGTAGATGTTGCCCGATGGCTGGACTTCAGCTAGCACGAGCCCCGGCCCTTTGCTACCGCAGAATATAAATGCATCCATGGGCTCGTCTGGGCCGCATCGTACGTCTTCAGGCACATCCAGTGCCCATCGACACGGTTCTATGCCCTCTGCCGAGAGTAATCGCCCACGTGGGCTGCTCAGATCTCCCCATACACGGGCGCCAATGAAGAGCCCACGAAGAGTCAGGCATCTGGCAGGGATGTTTGGCGTTGGCCCTGACATGTCGGACTCGGACGCTATTTCCAGAACCTGTAAGCCCTCGATAATGGTCCCTCGGTTCACCATTTCTATCGGGCAATCAACAGAAGCCCACGACCACGACGGCATAGATGCGTCTCCCGAGCGCCCTCCTTTGATGTGCCAGTAGTCTACAAGCACCTGGCTGATCTCCCAGAAGAGGTCCCATATCAGAGTCTTCTCCCACAGGCCATTCAAATATAACCCCAAATCCTTGTCGGCGAAAAGGGACGCGATTCCCGCCAAAGCGGGCAGCTTATTTGTAGCAAACGTGATGTCTTTCAAAGAGTATGAACTGACTATATCCGTCCATAGTAAATGCACCTCGGCAAATGATGAGTTATTTCGAAGGATTCTGTCAAACCTGATCTTCAGCTCGCTTTCTGAGACGAGGCTGCGTATGGCCTCGGCGTTCAGCCCACAGTTGCAGTCCCTTTGGAAGCGGCACACCCACAGGGTCTCCCACTCGGTGAAAAGCAGGACTCGAGGTGATAGCAGGTACTCTTGGGAGTGGCTTTTAGCTCAAATCACACGTTGCTCCTTAAATGCTATCAGATGCAGCTCACCTTGGTAGCACCATGCCCGTCCTAGCAGCCATGCGTTGACGTCTGGTGGTAGGCCATAGGGACTGCCCGTGTAATATGATGTGTGTTCGAGCGCCGGCCGCACTTCGACAATAATCTCTATACCGCCCTCTTGGACGCGCCTGATCGTATGTTTAACGGCATTCGCGTCATGTTTTGAAAACAGGCCACCGTTGCTGTTGGCTGAGCGGACCGCTGCGAGCGTCACAAGCGCGTTACCGTATACCTGAGCCATCCGGCCAGCTTCCGTCTCCCAGTCTTCTCTGCTATCTTGTACGATGCATAGCGAGTCAATCCACAAATATCGGCAATCCAGATATCTTGTCATGAAAACGGCATCGCGGAAAGTCTGTGGTAGAGCCTCGAGGCGAATCCCCTTTTCGAATAGGGGCATAGTCTCCGCCGTCGTTCGAATCGGTACTAACCCTCCCCAGACGTGGCTCAAGGCAACATACGAGCCCTTTTCTGTCTTGGCCGACTGGCGAAGAAACACGAAGTCGGGGTCGAGGGAAACATCTAGCACCCTTGTTGGTAGAGTGGTGCTTAGCGACTCCTTGCAACGATCATGCGTCTCACAACAATCACGAATCCAACCTTTAGCTTGCGATAGGTATCTAGGGCATGCCGTGTCCTGTTCGAGATCACGACTCAGCTTGAAGATGTCAGACATGGGAGACTCCGCTGCAGCCCTCCAAGGTCAGCCGTCAATCATAACCGTATGCTAACGTGATCTCCTACCTACCGGATCTAGTGTAAAAGTGAAGTCCTATCCATAGCTTGTTCTCCGGTGCGAGTAAGTACTGGAGCCGAAACGCGTCCTCGTCTTGTTTCAAGGCGATCCACTGCACGCCCTCCGGATCCTGTGCGCATAATGTCGAGAGTCCCTCCCATAAGATGGAGCAAGTCATGCATCCAGACGCAGAGTTGGCGAGAGCAATACCGTGCCCGCCTGTGATGAATCCGCCTGAGGGCCCGGGCAGTGGGACAAGGTCGCGACACACCGAGCAAGGGTCTATTATTCATTCACCTCGAGTACGGCGCTCACAGGTCACCGGTTTTGTCGTAGGTGAGGCACTAGTCGAGCAGCGTCGCATCAAGGGTCGTGAGTTGCGACAAGGCCACATTCTAGGCGAACTCCGCTGCCCTGAACGTCACAGTCTGGTTTCGCCAAGACTCAGGTCTTGGCGGCCCCCAAGACGACCTCGATCTGAGCCTCCAACCAAGTCAATGTATAAGCTGGAAAATGTAGTAACGTTAGTACCTAGTTATAGCATTAGGTATATGAAAGTATAGATCCAGACAATGACATCTATTTAAGCCTATATACGAAGGTCCGGGCCAAAGTTGATGAGTAGGCTTGGCAGGGTCTATATAGTGCGAATAAGAAAAGGTGTAGCGCAACCAGCCAGGCCAATTCAGTCCGTTTCGGTCTGACAGATAGTGGACGGCTCGGTATATGCAATATTTTCAATTTTTGGCCTGCAAAGCAATGCACTGCGAGAATAAAAGGCTTAGCCACCTATTAGACCAAATGCTATAGCCTATAAAGTAGCTATTGTTGGCCTAAATTAAAATAAGATATTAAGCGCATTGGACTGTTAAAACTGTGTCAGTCTGTTTCGGACTGAGTACGCCTGGTGCACCGCACTACTTCTATTTTATTCGCACTATATACACCCTGCCAAGCCTACTCTTCAATTTTGGCCCGGACCTTCGTATAGGCCGCTACAAACCAAAGCCTAAGTTAGTTGGGGTCCAAGGGCGCACCAAGCTTTAGGCAACGTTTTGGGCTCTCGGTACTGTTTTGGCAAAGTTGTCACTACGAAGGGTTGATCAGTGTCATCTAGACAAGATTGCCCATTAATGAACTCATAGGTAGCATCATCGACCATGAAAACAATCACGATGTACTTCGTACTGAAGTATTTATTATGCGGCAGAATTTTGAATCCCCAGTAGACTCGAAAGCCTTGAGATCTGGGGTTCAGACTTTACTGGCGCTAAGCTACGTCAAGTTAGGTAGGGTGTTTTGGTTATTTCTGTTCTATGCTAGGAACAGAAACAGAGGCTTGCCTTCGCATCGTCGGACTAGCCACCCGTTGGCAGAGAGGCAAAAAGGGACCGACTGCATCGGCCCTGATCGCCGATTCGGCAACGACATTTTTGTCGCGCAGCTCTACGCTTTGCTGTTCGACGCTTTATACGTTGCTTGCAGCTTCTTCTTTGCTTCTATGCTGGCTTTACGCGGATTGTCCGCCTCGAAGATGCTGGTACCAGGTCAGCTCTGTCTATAAGGGGGAAGGAGGTGGCTTCGAAATAGGGAAAGCCTTACACATCGAGCTCTTCTAGTGTGAGCCCTTTCGTTTCGACGAAGAAAAAGTATATGAAAGCGAATTCGAATGTGTCCCAAAAGACGAAAAATACATAAAACCAGTATCCGATCTGTTGACCTCAGTGACTTCTCTGGTTGGGATCATTCAGAATGCCTGCGAGAAAGTACTTACGCTAGACAAAGCGATGGGGGCAACGAATGTATTTAGAAACCCGGCAGCGCCTGCTGTGATCTTGTAGGCTCCCATTGCTTTGGCTCTCATCCTGTTTGAGACAACTTCGGCTGGATAGACAGGTTGCATAGGGGTGAATGCTTCGGTTTGTTAATAAGGCCAAGACTTATTGACGAATCATAATAACATACCTCCTGAGAAGGTGGCCCCAAAGGCGAATATGAAGACAATCGACAGAGTGGCTGCGGCGTTGTTGTTGTATTCGATCTTACCTGCCGACCCGGCGGCCACAAACGCAAGACAAATGGCCATACCGAAAGTACTGCCCATCAGCATCTAACAAGGTTGATCATTTAGTAACAGGCGCCTCATACATATTGAACAACTTCGGAAGTGCGAGTACGCTGACAGGAGTGGTAGGATTACCACGAAATTGCGTAGTCTTGAGAACACATACCTTGCGACGACCAACAACGTCGTGTAAACGAGCGCCACCTGTGGCGAATATCCAACCAATCGCTGAGTAAATAATATTCAAGATCTATACGGATAAAGCGGTCTGAGTTTAGTATAGTTATGACAGAGATTTCTGGGCTCAGTCCACGGAGAAGGCTCGATAGGGGGGGAAACTTTCACCTACAAGCTTAGTATCAGTGTCTTTAACGCCAACTGCGTCTAGCATCACCGGGAGATAGTAAGATATTATGCTATGCTCTTCAGATTAGTAATTCTTATACGATGAGAAGCGTAAGAGTTTGCTAAAGATGACTTGACTTACTTGTTACCGCTAAACTGAGCAAACCATGAAAATACCATATTCAACATTAGTCTGTATCGGCTTGACCGCGTCTCGACCAGAACTCGCAGATCAAACAGATCTTTCCATGTCGCCTTAGGAATTCCCTGTACACTTTGTATCATTTCTTTCATCTGCAAGTCTACCAGGGGGTGGTCGGGGTCGCCATTCGTGTGGTATTTGATAATGATTTGTCTTGCCTCTTCGTGCTTGTCAATGAGAATGAGATAGCGGGGCGATTCGGGAAAGAATTTGATGAATATGACAACAATCCCAGCACAGACAGCCTGGAGCCAGATGGGAATTCGCCAATCGAGGTCCCCTTGATCTGCAAGATACCGATGGCTGCCGTATACCGCGGATGTGGCTAGAATGGAGCCAACGTAGTAGAAGGTATTGAATGTTCCAGCGATTGTTCCCCGATATGCCGCGGGAGAGATCTCTACGAGATAGAGCGGCGCCGCCGTGGTAGTTAGAGTAGCAAAGAAGGACAGCAGAAATCGCCCTCCGATGAAAGTAGGCAGGTTTGTCGCCGTGCCGGTGATAATCGTGCCGATGATGACGCCCAGACAGCCGAAGAAGATGTGCCAGATTCGACCATACCAGTCGATCAACCATACAAACAGAGCGCCTGCAATTTGTCCAACCTAGATGCTTGTTAATTCATGCGTGCCATACCCTCATCGTTCATGCATACCTGGAAGATGGCGAATACAATTCCCGTTGCTGCATTTCCAGTAGCTGGCAATCCGAAATATTCCGTGTAATTAGGCAAAGCCTACATGTTCGTATGAGTATCTGAAAGCCAGCCCTACATATTTGAGGATGACACTGAAAGATTCAGGAGAAAATAAACGTAATCTAACATTGATCGATCCCATTAGGGAACTGTCGAATCCTGACTCAATGTCAGGAAAATCTACTGGATTATAGAAGGGAGAGTGAGTACATACCACTCATGGTGGAACACAAAAACATCGTCCCTGCTAGAATATACAGCTTTATATATCCTGGACCTCGTGGGTCGGGTCTGTTAGTTGCCATAATCGCGGCATAATTTTCGAAAGTCTGCTTAGCATCGTGACGAGTATCCAAGTCGCTTGGTATTTTCTCTAGGCCTGTCTTCGCTTCGCCTAGACTGTCACCGAGCCCCTCTCCTTCTCGAGTTTTTAGATCGGGCATGATTCTAACACCAATTCAACCTTCCAAGTTTGTTCATAAAGTGAAAGAGTATCGCTGGGCGCGCGTAATCAATCATAAGATCGGCTTCCAAAAGCTCCCCCTCTTGTGAGAGACTAGAGCAGGGTCCGTAGGCGGGTTAGAGTTCCTATTAAATGGCAAAATGTATTCAGCCGGCATAGACATGATAGGCCACCAGTATCGCGGGGTTCCAGTAAGTGACATCAGATCGGCAGTGAGGCAGTCATGAGGGGTATGTACCCCCTCAAACTGTACCGGAAATCAGATTTACGCTACACACGATACCCCGCAGAGAGAAAAATGTCTAGATCGCAAGTGCCCGCGCCAACGTTCGGGCAATACTCACTTGCGAGTGATTATAGCTGCGACGGGAATGTCACACTTGACCGGTGTTGTTTCACAGTGCCATCCCAGGTGGGTGGGCGTACGCGTGACCAACGTAGGCGTCAACGCCGGCAAACTAGGTACATATAAGAGAAATTTCAGAATTTCATAAGGAAGTGTTTAGCCGTAGCTATCAATAAGTGGCGTTGATCTGGATGCAATAGTGTTGTCGCCCTGCACAGAGTTGAGGCACCTCAAGTGTATGCCATTGACTAGCACATGCGGCTTTTCGTTTCCGACGGCTTCGTTGGTTTCGGGGTATCTCTGTATTGGATTATTGATATCACTTGACTGTACAAGCCAAGCGTTGGTATGAGCAAGAATTCACGGTACCATATACGTAACTGCAAATTGTGAAATGTTTAACTGCGGCACATTATATTAAAACACAGAGACTTTCTCTAAATCCACATATGCGTTTACATGTATTACGCATAAATGGACTTAAAGTCTGTGATCAATCCTATGATCAACCCTCGTCAGTGCTGAAACATTATTATATCCTCTAAGAATTTAATGCTATTTGCATGACGCCATACTTGGGATCCTATACACGGTCATCAGCCAACTACCGCTCATAGAAATCCTTGCAAGTTGATAAGCCTGTCGAATACATAAGGAGTTGAGCACATATCAACGTGTTTTCTAGCAGTGCGATTCCAAGTTAGTAAACGTAGTGTAATATCTGATTACTCGTCGACGAACCAAAAGCGGCGAACGAGAGTGTACAATTACTTTAATGTTGAGAAAGACATGAAACACTTCACTCAGTATTTTATAGGTCACATATGAAGTGCTTGTAATTATTGTGTTGGTATAATTACAAGTATATTCGAAACCGTACAGGCTGCTTAGCCAGTCGACTCGCTATCTCCGTTCTATGATTCCTTTTATATTCGTCGCTACCGCAGTGGGGGTTTGCGTCGCTGTTAGTAGTTAAGAGAGAAAGACGATGGGCTGCCCAGCACGATTAAACTAGTCGTGTAAAAGCGCCGGCCAAAGAAATATCAGTTTCTAGATGTCAATAAGAGGAGCTATCTGGCCTTGACTGTTGTAGGTAGGAATTAGAAGTAGACTAATCCAAATTAACTATCCGTGATCCCGTCTGTATGCACTCGTCACTAATTCCCATCAGATCCCTCCCCACATCACCACTAGAAAATTCGCCAAACTCCTTTTGGTCTCTCCAGGTAGCTGTGTTTCTCCCATATTTCTAGGGTCCCATCATAGTTGAGTATATAAAGGTAGGCGAAACCGGTGTTTGTAGAAAACCATGCGATACCAGCATTTAGGCGTTGACAGAGGTTCCAGCATGATGTGTAGAAGGACATTCTCCACTTGCTGCTTTGGAATCCTCTGTACTTATAGTAGTCGGCTCGTCTGAGGTGGTTGGAATATCGACCGTCTCGGTGCTTGCGCTACCATTGGTACACACATGTTCCACACTTTTGCTAGAGACTTTCGATCTCTTTGGCTGAGGTTCACTCCTCGTAGCGTCAGTCGACTTTCTCTTCGCTCCTTGCAGTTCGCTATTTTCAGCAGGTACTGCAGTATCATTCTTTGGCGTACTTTTCGTAGCGGTTGAGGTATTATTGGCTTTTCCTACCCGATCTGGAAAGGCCATTGCGTAAGATGGTCGCTCCCAACGCACATTACCAACATGTAGCATTTCTTTCCCTTCTTGCAGCTTATCCTGGCATTCCTGTATTACATCGAATTTGCTCTTCTGAGCTTGACGGCTCTGCTCAACGGTTCTGCTCGGTCTCGGAGAGCGCTCGGTACAGGGCCTAATTGGTGTCTTTGGCGTTGTGATGGGAAGTGATTTTCGCCGCTCAATCCAACTCTGAAGGTGTTGTCGAATCTCGTGAGACTCACAGTCGAGATTTGTACGAACTGGCCAATCTGGCATCTCATTGATGATTCTGGCGTCACACACCCAAAGCTCTTCCTCCGTCTTCTCGTCACCATAGATTTGCTCTTCAACTAGAGCAATGTCGTGGGTCACAATCTCATACACAGACCAAGTAAGCTGATTGAACTCCCACTGTAGCTGCTCTTCATTAATTACCGCAGCGTTCTCGAAATCGATAAGCATTAGTTTGTCGGCGGCTTTGTCAACCACGATGTTTTTGAGTTGAAGATCCATATGGAGAATGCCGAGCTCAAGGTGTAGATAATCAAGAGTGTCAGTCAACTGCCTTAACCACTTCATCTTGAACTGACTCTTGTCGATCTCGAGGTCAGGTCCGCCCACGTATTTGGACGCCCAACCAAGAATACGCTGAGTATCGTCATCCACGACGATGCGATCGATGGAGACTATATGGGGGTGCGCAGGAATAGAATTGACAGTAAACATCTCTCGCCATGTAGTTCGGCCACCCGCGAGAAACCATTTTACCACAATTCGCATATCATCTCTGCTTGTATCTTCCATAATGTCTACCCTGGGTGCTGGTCGATCAATCTCAACCAAACACGATCGGTTGACAGTTTGTCGATGGCCAAGCTCGGCGACGCTTTCGAACCGCGGCCACGAGAAGTCAGAAAACAAAGCATTGATGCCCGTTTCGGGGATCCCAAGTAACTCAGCAGGGTTCGACGATAAACCTTGAAGGCGTTGGTCATCATCTAACGCAATGACTCGGACATTGGGAGACAGATATTTCAGGTACATTTTCAGGACCTTCGCAACGAAACCCTCACGCGCATATGTATCGACGTCCTCTAGGAAGGTACTTGGCGCAGCAACGTAATAGTCTTGCCTGGTATCCAAGTTTACGAAATGGTGGACAATAGCCCTCTCTCGCTGACCCGGTGCAGTCAATGTGGCTTCGACATAGCGGGGACCTGTGCAAATGATCTTCCTACCAAATTCATCCCACCAAGGCTTCGTGTTTGTAACGCGCATCTCGGCCAAATCAAGGAGGGAGACAGAAAAGAGGATGGAGATATAGAGAATAATAAGACTTAGTCGAATTGACGATGATAATTTGCCGTGATTGGTGTATGATATTCTATCATCAGGATGTGATCGCAAAGCTTCTTGGGTCTGCGGTGACGGACTGCGAGAATACACTTAAGTATTCTGGTGCTTCGGGTGGAGAAGTTGGAGGAATGAAACAACAGTGAGAAAGAAGGAGTGAGGAAGGAGTGATTCTGGAAGAAGGAAAAAGCCGGGAGAAGATTGAAGTGGAACAGGGGATGGCAACTGGTGGGCAGGTAGACAAGAGATAATACCTATATTTAGGGAGTACATAAAATATCCCTGTTTGTAATTATTTGCAGGTTATCAGACCATTTCAAAGTGCTTTTCGCCTTCCTCCCTTCGCTCAGGAAAAACAAAGTACAGTGTGCATCACTTGTACACCGCTCCCCTCTTTTCCAATTGTTGCTTCCGCGTTGACCAAGTGATGGTTGTACCAAATTGGCAGAAGCATCTTTTTGCATTAATTAATTGGCACATGTATCACCTCTTGTGCACCTGGTGATCCTTTTATTATTTTGATCACACTCCAGTGGTAGGTAACCGTGGATGATCATGTGTCCAAATCAAGTGATCATATTCTACTTCAGGATTGTGCTATCGTAGTAATCGAGTCTTACTATGCTACACATGTCAATCATTATAATAAATAAAGCGTACATGTTAATAGAGTACACTGAAGGCAAAAGTAAAATGTTGTTAAGTTGGACGCTTAACTATTGTTTATATAGTACAGAATTACAATGAGGGCCTGTAAGACAAACATATGCTGGTAGTCCACCTATTGAGTATTTTGTAGATATTGATGTAGATGAAATGTCGATCTGTCTGCAAACACTAGCCAGGGTAGCCAAAAACAAAATGGCTTTATAGTAACTTTCAAACATTATTTTAATATATTGTCAGTTAATTATCGGCGAATTATACATATACTGTAGTATCTAATTTTAGAGATGCATGGAGAACTAAAAATGCATGTATATGTTTTACTCTAGTTAATTAACGGTAGTCTTTTTTAAGCCTTTCATGTTTTGCAGATAGTTGTATACGTAGACGCAGGAAAAGGCTTTATTAAAGGGATAGCCGTTTTATTTACCGTTGAGCAAACTCTCACGTTATCTGGTTTTGTTGATAGTACACACTGCAATGAAACCGTGTGTATTTTGCAAGTTTCAAACTTGCAATCTATGTTGGAAACTACACATGGCCCAACTGAAGTAATTATAAATATCACCCAATTTCCCAGTTCCCCCGTAGTCTACCTTGCCAGCAAGCCGCTGTTTGTTGCAGTATCAACATCAATTTTTCCATTTCTAGGAAATATTACGTCAACCTAGTATAAAACTTTCTTATATATCTTCGACAGAAAGTTGCCCTTAGCTGGCATAAAATCCTTACTTATTCCTTGACTCTGACAATTGAGGAACAGAATAATCCCAACACGAACACTCGGGACCAAATGGCACCGCAGGTTGTTAGGAAGTCTGAAGCTCCTACTTACATTCGCCGATGGCTCGCGGAAAAGGGAGGCGTGGAAAACGATGCTCTCCTCGGCTGCTTTTGCGGCAAATATCGACTTCGGTCCGACGACAATAGATGTACCGATCTGGAGCATTACTCAGAAGAGGTAACTTTCCGTTGTGGTGTTTATTCAACCCGGAAAACCAAACTGAACGTTCCTTATCTCTGCCATAAAGCCGACAAAGACGCCACCTTTACCATCGAAGATTACGTGGTTGAAGGATTGTGCCCCAAGTGCCCACACTCCTCCCAAGACTACCAAAGGGATATGCTCAGGCAGCACACTAGGCGCCAGAGTTCGGATTTCAAGAAAATCAACACGGAAGACGAGTCCCAAGACATGGAAGCGATTAAAGTGCTCCGATATGATCTATCTGAGGGAGTGGAAGCATTGAAACGGCGTGGCGTGCGTCTGGTACATTTTGCAACCGAAATTGACGTTGCCACAGACATGCCAACAACGAGGCCAACGACACCAAGCGAATCTAAGAAGCATTAATGCAATTCAACTCTGCGTGGGCAGAAATACTACATGATATAATAGGGTAAGTAGACAACGAGCTATTTGTAGCTGCATCTCAAGTTTCCTAAAGGCGGTCGGAGCTGACTTCGCATCCTAAGACTTGGTCAAACACAAGGATGAAGACGTTAGAAATATTGCCGCCATAGGACAAGGGTATATTCTCTCTTTAATTATATGCCTCATATAATAGTAGCTTGAATGAAGCTGGCCTTGATCATTGGTATGGGACAAGATTGTTACAGATATAATATAATATTTAGTTTTAATTACTCCCCAAAAGCTTCCGTGCCTGTAGCAAGTCCGATTAATACTCAGCAGACGATTATCGCGTGGCAAGGAGGGATCTAAGGCGCAGTGATTAACTGCGGGACTGCGCACACATCTATATATACATGATAAAGCTTTTACCGGAGCATTAGAACTAAATAAATACCTACTTTATATTATCGGTTTATTAGATGGTTTAGACATGCATGCGGACCTGCTGTACCCGGTGTTTCGGTGTACTTAATTAGCTGTCGTGTGGAAACTTGAAAGTTGTGCCTTCATATTGCCTTTCTCTTGGCCCTCAACCGATGCTGAATTGGATTTTTCATTATTGGACGGCCCTAACTAAAAAGCACCAATATTCAAGGCTCCAAGCTATTCAGCCAGAGGCTGAACATTGTCCCGTTGCGGGAATGCCCCTGAACCACGCCCGTCTCGTTGGGCCGCACACAGGATTGGCTTAGTCTCACGGATGTGAAGAGTCTAGATCAAATGGAGCATAGACTATGCCCACATCTCCACATATCCGGGACACTTAGTCGCCGGACTGGTTCACGCGCTTTTT
The DNA here is from genome assembly GCA_022578495.1 of Nemania sp. NC0429. Lineage (NCBI taxonomy): Eukaryota > Fungi > Ascomycota > Sordariomycetes > Xylariales > Xylariaceae > Nemania > Nemania sp. NC0429. The sequence goes on along the minus strand of MU392200.1, from coordinate 39,121 downwards.
CTTGTAACATCTACGCGTCCACCCTGTGCTTCGTATCGTATCACGTACACATTTTTACCGGAGCTGCTCTGTCAGAAGCCGTGCTTCCTGAACCAGAACTCGGCAAAAAGCCCGGTTGAGACTGAGGCGCCGACGTAACCACTCCCACGGCCAAATGCCCAAGCGCAACTGCTACCATCTTCCAGCTTGACAACCCAAATCATCCATGCCAACAGCACAGCAGCTCCGCCGCATGATATAGAGTAGTATGGCATACCAAAACCCGCCAGACGACCAGCCCGCACGAGACAGCACACCTGCACGACAGTCATCACGTAGAGGGCCGGTTTCGTCCCCTTTCGTCCGAGCCGTACGGCGAGTCCTTTAACGCCAGCTTTCAGGTCATCGACGTAATCCTGATGAGCATATATAGTGTCGAAGATAACAGACCAAACAATCCCAGCGGCATATAGATATGCAGCCGACTGGGCGACGGGCGACGCCACGACTTTGCTCACGCGCTCGGAGAGACCCGTCGAAGGGTCCAACAGGGGCGCGAACGGGTCCTTTCCGACTATGGCAGTTACCAGAAATATAGCGTACGACAGCCCGAATCCCAGCTCGACTTGGGGAAAGTCGGTACAACGTTTCAATAAGGGGTAGATGAACAAGAACAAGCCATCTACGCCAGCATGAGCCAATGCCCTGTTACCACAGGGGTACAAAATGCAGGCTCCGGCAGCCATCTGTGCGGCTGTGAAGAAGTGCGCCTGCAACGTTGTGACGGCACCGCGTGGGATGGGCCGCACGCGACAGCGCGCAACCTGACGATCGAAGTCTTGATCCAAGTTGTCGTTCCACGTGCAGGTGATACCCCGGAACACGGTGGTCCATAGACCCAAGTAGCCCGCCAGGATAGCGAGTGTTGGCAGATCCATGTCGCTGGAGAATGGAGCGATATTGATGGCGAATCCAAGTCCTATCAAGTAATGCCAGTAGAACGCCCAGAAGCCGGACTGGCGATCTAGACGCATGAGTTCAGCATAGGGAACCCATGCGTCTGGAATGAAACGGAAGAGGCCATGGCTTGGCCTTTTGTAACCCTTTACGACGTCCATAACGCTCGTAGAACTGTTATGATTATGACGCGAAACAAGGTGTGTGACCTAAGGGCCTGCGAACCCCAAGACCTAGTATGGCGGCGGGTAGAATGTACGGTCTCTCAGGTGAGTGCAAGAGGTAATAGGGATGGGAAAGGCTATGATCGTAGTACTCACTAACTTACATCTTCTGGCAGAGGCTGGAACCATCGTCACCTTTATCCTCCAGGGAAGCCTCTCTAATTCCTACACCAGCAAGGGCGCTCCACGGGACCAGTGACCAGGGACTGCCCGCCAGAGACCCATAGGAAGGATTGCATGGAATGAGACATACGAATGCTACCCTCGCAGATTCAGGCAGCTTGTCATAAATTATCAGCGGTGTTACCCTCCAGCCGCAGGTTCAAGATAACGTGGATAATGAGGGGCGAAATCGGCGATGCTCATACTAGGATAGGTGGTAAGTCAATATCATCATGGCGAATCACCGCCAAATATTGCTTACACTTTGCGCCCGAGGTATGCCCTCGCAGAATAAGCGGCATCGTACATCAATGACATCCGAACCGGCTAAGAATCGCGGCAGATGGTGTATTCCAGAAGCCACAATTTATCACCAACAGTCTTGGAATCGATCTCGTCGATCGTAGGACTCGCTTTTCACCCCGCGTTGGCCCCCCCCCCCCCACCCCGGCTTACAATATATCATTTCTTCCTTCTTGATGCCTCGAAAACGGACCATAGCCCCCAACATCATACCCTATCCTACCTGTTGCCCGCCAGCATGCATCTGATTAACAACGTGTATCTCTACTGGGTTCTAGCTCTCGTTCTATGCGGCAGCTGTGTAGCGATTCTTCACTTTTTAAAACCCCCCGATTTGAAATGGTCCGGGAGTACGAAGAAATGGACAATGCCACCGGGGCCACCAGGCCTCCCAGTTCTGGGAAACTTGCGACAGATGATGCAGGCCCGTCGTAGCGCCGTCTCTTTGAATAACTGGGTGAGTTGAGAACACGAAGGACGCAAGGAAAGCGCACTGGCGACTGATCTCAAAGTTCGGTAGCTGGCCTCTTTGATACCGTATGGGGAGATGGTGACGCTCCATATGGGGTCTCAGACGTGGGTTATGCTCAACTCGGACCGCGTTGTCTCGGAACTTATAGCGAAACGAGGGAAGATTACCAATGAGAGACCCTATATGCCTGTCGCCAGTGGCCTTGTGAGCAACGGAAAACGTACTGTAATAAGGCAGGAAAATGAATGGCGAGAGGGACGCCGTGTGATGCATCACTTACTCAGCGGCTCGAATCTTAAGGTCTACGCTGAAATGCAGGAGCTCGAGAGCGTAGACATGCTCCGTCGGTATCTCAGGGAACCTAGTCTATGGTTTGCTCACAACTACAGGTTCTCGACATCCGTGCTCTACAGGATCGTCATGGGCTATCCCCTGAACAAATCTAAAGCGCAGCTCGATGACTATCAGAAGGTTACGGTCGAATTTGTTACGACTATCAACCGCAGCTACGTAGATTTCTTCCCCTTGGTGAGCAAGCTTCCCTCTTTCCTCCAGCCCTGGCGGCGGTTCTGGATGCAGATGGGCGCGTTCCACCACCATGTCTTCCACGAATGGTGGAAGCCTGTCCAAGCGGCCGTGAGCAACGGCTCGGCGCCCCCCTCATTTGTTCGCGACGTTCTTCTCCACCCGGACATGAGATTTGCCGGCGATGACGAAGAGGCCATGTACCTTGCTACGTCTGTCATGGCGGCTGGCGGCGACAATACGCGTATGACGATTAATACATTCGTGATGGCTATGGTTTCGCACCCCGGAGCCCAGAAACGGGCACGCGAAGAGGCTGATCGTGTGTGCACGCACGGCGCCTCACTTCGGCTTCCCCAGATGTCCGACCTGTCAGATATGCCCTATATCGCGTCCATGATTAAAGAGGTGTTGCGCTGGCGACCGACTGTCCCTATAATTCCTCCTCACCAACTCACCGAGGACCTTCACTTTGATGGCCACTTCATCCCCGCCGGCACCAGCTTCTTGATCAACTCGATCGCTCTATCGAGCGAGTTTGACGATGCTCATGAATTCCGGCCGGAGAGATGGATGGACGGCCCAGAGGGCTCTACGACGGCTAACTTTTGGGGGTTCGGAGGCGGGCGGCGAATCTGTGTCGGCTGGAAGGTAGCGGAGCAGGCACTCTACACGGCATTTGCCCGCCTGCTCTACTGTTTCGAATTGACTTCGGTTCGTGCTAATTCATCTCTATTCCCCCTACCTTGATGTTCAGCTATGAATCACTAACAAATGAAACGTCTAGAATGGGCCTATAGACGACAAGATACTTAACCACCAAACACTCCAGGAGCCGTTTCCTATCAAGGTCACCGTTCGCAGCCCTGAACACGCATTACTCATCGAGAAGGAGGCATCCAAGTACGAAGCTTTATTCTCTACACTGGGGTCGATGGCGCAATGAGCCTGAGTCGCACATGAAACTATACAAACGGGAGAGGTCTGTCTGGCCAACAGAATGGATAGGGACGTCTCAGGGGGCACAGAACAATGCAGTTTCCTTTTTTATCACATATCTCACGGCGTCTATTCTGGTCTACTGCATAGGGTCAAGGATGTTCTCCAGTGGGAGAGACTACGAGACAGCCATGCTGAAATAGTTGCTATGAAGCCACTCTGATTCTCACCGGAGTCTCTGAATGACGTGCATCGAACGTAACTACAGGCTACGGACTACCAGGTAATGCTGGTGCCGAGTTGAGCCAGTCTGCCTGATGCTGTACCAGAAAGAGGAACAGAAACTTAACATGACTCAATGCAACGTGGCGAAAAGACCTCGGTCGGAGAGTCCTGCCATAGGAAGCAGTTGAGCGTCACGCGTACAGGGCGCCGGATCTAAGAAGCGCGTGGCCGTCTGACTTGCATCGCTGTGGTAAGAATGTGCGAACTGCCGCTTCGGTGTCCGTCAAGCAGAGGCAGGCCAAGAGCCGACACACATGATATTGAGTACTGTCACAGAGTCCACCCATATCGCAACTTTGTCGCAATCTGCTGTGTGGGGGTCTTCGACGGCGCAATCGGCGGCAATGTATCTCCGTAGTTGTCGATGGGATGGAGAGTTAAACTGTGGCTACTGTGTAAGAACTCAAGGGCGGGCTTCGTATGTCGATGATACATTATAAGTGAGGCTCTACCGTACCGGGAGTATCACCGTCTCCACCTCCTGACCTAATAGGGGAGGAGAGAGAAGCTGCATTATCGCGTTGTCGAATACTATCATGCGGTGAGGAGGTTGAGCCTGGTCGATCGGGGATGTGATCATCCAATCCTTCCGCTGTAACATGGGAATAGGGAAAAGAAAAGCCTCGCCCAACAGGATGCCCGCGAAAAGGCAGAAATACTACTCTAAGGGGGATCCTCCGATGCCGGTTTGAAAATCCATCACCGGCACGGGCTTCACCTGCCGGAAATTGGATTGGCCTGCGCAAGGCTCTGATTTCTTTGTCTCCCTACAAGAGCGGAACAAGACCGCCACTCGCCCGCTGGGGCTCTCCTCCAGCAGCAGCCATCGTCATTGTGGCTGCAGTGCTGCACACCTGATCAAGACGGGACAGTCCCCTCATGGCTCATGTCAGACGGAGGAATTCTTTTTTGAACATCAATCATCATACTGCGGGTCTGCACCAGGTCTAATATCGCCAATGCCGAACCGATCTAATCCATCTCACCACATACCATAGGCTATGCGCAATTATTCTATGGTCCGGGGTTACAGTGCGGGGATTCTACATGGCATATGTACGCAGTATGCGGCCACCACGCATCGCCAGGGGCCACCCCATTGGCCATTGTAATCAGAGTAATTATGGCCATGTTGTGCAACACTGCGTGGATGTGATGATCGCTTCAACTTGCCTCTGGTGCAGGCTGCTGATCGTATCTTCGCTTCGCTTCCCCTTGCCTCGGACTATCGGGGCAACGCAACATCACCCGCGACCGGGCCTAGTATCCCATGAAAACATTCGGCATTCAGGATCTCCCAGAACCAGCCGCCATAAGCATGATCGCCGGACTACAAACAAACATTCATACACAAAGAATCATATCCGCCATATCATAGCGTGCGGTGTTACAATCCGCTGCTCTTGCACCCCCTTTTCCATCCCTTTTTTTTCAGAATGCCGTGGGCTTGGCAAGTGTGGCTTTCGCCACGGCCCAAGACTCGCACCGTAACCAACACCCAGACCGCCTTCGCTCACCTTGGTGATGCTGCGCTGTATGAGCCGCTAGCAAAACCCGATGGTCTCTGGGTCGTGAGAGAGACGCATTACCTAAAGAACCCGCTCGTCCAGGCTGGACTATCTGGGCCCCCGCTGTAAGTGAGGCGTACCAGATTATGAGGGCCACGGAACAGATCTGATGAGCTGGTATGATAGCCATATACATCGTACTCAAGGCGAGTGCTTTAAGGTCGAGCAAGGCGTGCTGGGTATCGCCAAAGACGGCAAAGAATACGCCTTCACTAAGGACGATGGGACCATCTCAATCCCCGCCGGCACGCGGTAAGTCGCAACCTTGCTGATGAGGTGTCTCATCTCTTCAATTCGGGGGCTTCCTTGCTGACCAAACGTCCACCGGCCATCAAGCCATCGATTCTGGTCTCACAAGACAAGTACCGAAGACTTAGTCTTCACCATCTGGCTAGATCCCTGCAAGGACACCGACTATATCATGGATGTGAACACCCTGCGCAACCTGACGGGGTACATGGGCGACTGCCAGAAAGCCGGCGTCAAGGTCTCGCCGTGGCAGATGCTCCTGTTCTTTGAGAATGCTTCCTCCATCGTGTGTCCGCCGGGCACGGGCTGGATGCCCCTCTGGATGCTCACCCCCTTACACCACGGGCTTGCGTGGATCGCGGAGACTGTGTTGGGGTACAAGAGGTCGTACCCCGAGTACGCCAAAGGCTCGTGAAGCGCGTCGTTGGCTGTAGTTAGTGGGCATGGTGCTGTAATAGCATATCGAATGGAACATATTTTGCATTCATTGTTGAATGGAGAGGCCCGTTCCGCCTCTTTCGTGATGAAATGACGATTACGAGCGCACGTCACATAGAGCATACCACGTGCGCTGTACTGGTGCTTTGGTACGCGGGAATGCGTTCACAGGGTCTCCTCATGGGCTTAGTAAACGAATTGCGAATTGCGACTTGAGGCTTATTTCTAGATGCGCTGGTGGTCTATGACACTTATGAATCGTTACTCATACCACACACGGACCGATGGGGACGATGCCCTTGTCCTTCGAAGCCCCGTGAGTTTGGCCTCCGCCCTCTTGAGCCTGCGTGAACCGTTCCCACGCCCGTCCCCCGCTTTTTGCTGCGTCGTACTCCCAGAGCCACTGGAACAGCTTCCAGTCCTCGCCCGCATGGAGTTTGGCGTCTCGCTCCTGCTGTTCTGGGCCATCGGCGAGAGCAAACATGGCCTTCTGGTCCAGCGTGCGATGTCTGACCTCGGAAGCCCGTGGTTTGCGCACCTCCTCGAACACCCTGAGTGCGTCTGGGATTTGGTCACGTCCCACCGGCTGGCTGAAGATCGCCCCGAGGGCTCCCGCATCCTCGAAAGCCTGTGCGGCGCCCTGAGCTCTGCAGAAGGGTCAGCTAGTGTAATTTGGGAACTGGCAAGTATACCAGGATTGTACTTGCAGACATGGCAATATCGCGTGCGCGGCGTCACCAATCAGTACGAACCGGCCATTCTCGTGACGCCATTGGGCTGGCTCATGGATCTGGAATAAAGTCCACTTGGTGCAGACGGCTCCCTCCACGTTGATGAGCTCATGGAGCACTGGGTCCCAGTCAGAGATCTTGCTCCTGAATTCCTCCAGGTCTGCTCGCTGCGGCCCGTACATAGGCTTGCCCTCGGTGCCCTCGGCGTAGACCAGCACTATGTTGAGCACGTCGTGCTGTATGAGGTACGATACTACGTGTCCGCCTGATCCCATCCAGAAATTAACGCTGGATCGGCTTTTCAGATCCCAGGCCAGATGGTCCTCGTTTATCTCTTTTGTCGGGACCGAGATCCTGTAAACGACATCGCCAGGGCTGTAAGGAGGGTCCGCATGGCCCAAGAGGCTGCCCCTACACCGGGACCTCTCTCCGTCGGCGCCCAGAATGAGGTCCGCCTCGTAGATCTCGCCGTTGGCGAGACGCAAGGAGGGGGTGTTGAAGTCGATCTCTGTGACTTCGCTGCCCAGTTTGATCTCTATTCTCTTCGTCTCCGCCCCAGAAAGCAGGGCTCTCAGGAGATCGGCACGGTGAATCACAATGTAGGGGGCCGTGGTGGCAGCCAGCTGCGGATCCGACACGGGCGGAGATCTCGAGAGAACATCGCCTCGATAAGAGCGGAACGTGCCGCCCTCCGGTCGGTCAGCATATTTCAGAACCGCGTCAAGGAGGCCCCAGCGTCGAAGCAGACGCGTAGCATTGGGGGCCAACTGGATCCCGGCGCCAATCTATTCGCACAGGTTAGACGAGCTCGAGGTATGTGCCGTGAATCAGGGATTTTCACCTCTTGTAGCTTAGCACTGCGCTCGAACACCGTCACGCGGTGACCGGCTTGAGAAAGGGCCAATGCGGAAGCAAGTCCACTCAGACCGCATCCCACTACCAAGACAGAGAACACAGGCTGTGATTGACACTCATGTGCCATGATGGGAATGAAGGCGAGTATTTTCAAGATTCTCTAGGAGCCTATGGGGGAGGGGAGGGGAGGGGGGTCAGTGTAAGAACCCCTCTCTAGTGTACCATCTCGCTATGACGGCTCGGGGGTGTATGCAGGGCGAAAAAAGCTGCACCAGGCGCTCCAGAAGAAGCCGCAATATCCGTCGCGGGCTAATAACTCGCCGACAAACGGGAAAACCTCTGAACCCATCTCAGCAAGCAAGCCGGCGATCGCGATCGCGATCGGAATTCGTCGGGCCCAAATGGTGTAGTGCCTCGAAGGACCAGATCGTCTTTGACTGCCCGTTTGACAAGATGGGTAGCACCGATATCTTGAGAAGGGGTCAGCGAGAAGCCGAATGCATCCCACGCGCTGACGTACGTGAGGAAGGCAGTCTGCATCATGTCAATAACATAGGCGTGTATTTGGAATGAGAATTAATTATAAGCACCAGTTCGGTCCGGTATCATGCATTGTAACGTTGATTCCTTGGAAATGTGCCCGTATAAGGTATTGACGAGGCTCGAAGGCTTCTCTGGGATGGGATGGGATAGAAAGAGGTAGAAACGAGAATAGGAACGAGAATCCTTGGAAGTATACCGAGCCTACTTGTAGCTGTCACCTTTCATGGCTGCAGTTACATGGCAATGGAACATTACGTCGTAGTGGCGTTTAACAGGTAATTAATTAGATGTCCGGTCCTAATCTGGTAATATCTTGAGCCTGTCGCCCTACCACACTCACTTTATCAAAATTAATCGCAATGCCAAAGTGGTTTTCTATAACTTTTATAGTCCCTATGTTAAGCAGTGTGTGTTAAGGCTCTGCTATCTTTAGTGAAGACCGCGTCCCTCGGGTGCACTGTGCGCAAGCTGTTACGAATTGATATACGGGGGCCCTTGCAATTAGCTATAAGAAATTGCCATAATGCATGCAGATCGCCAACATATGTACTATGCTTATCTCTTGCTTTTTCCTTTTGCAAGTGCACCTTTTTCGCTTTCGCTTTCGTATGTCTATCTACTTGAATGGATGCGGAAAATGTTGCGAAAAAGGGCAGTTAGGGAAGGTGTTATTGTTATATAATAAATGAGCAATCTGAAATGGCAACTTTATATATATGTATAGGTATATGATTAGTTGAGGGCTGCGCCACCACCAGATTACGGCCCGGTCAACCGAGAGATAGGGGTGCCCTGCCTCTTATGAAAGCTGATAGACTGTTACAGTATGTTAGTTAATCTCACGTCAGAGGTCGCTCCTCTACTTCGTACGTACGGTGACGATAATAATAGATAGCTTAGAAGCGACGCGGACACCGAACCACCACCCTACTCCCAACAGAAAAACTCCATCACGTGCCAGCCATACCCAATGGAATGAACTGAATAACGAATGAGACTTTCCTATTATGGTCGGTCCTTCAGAGCCTGATCAAGGCTGGGTACCACTTCTTCGGCGCTGTTCGCCACAATCGGCCTTACTTGTATCGCAAAGGTATCGGACAGACGGGGCTATCTACTTTGGTTCACCTGTTTCAGCCTCAGGAGCCTTCGCGCCTAACCACGCGCTCCCCTTGCCATCATAGGCTACCAATCCCTGGCTTCAGCCGTATGACTTTCGCCCTGCCCGCCTCGAACAGGGCTCAGCTCAGCTCCAGCGGGCGGTAGTCCTGTTATGTCAGGATTCAAAGCCACTTTCTTCCTTCACCGACGGCCTGACCTCCTCGATGCCAAAAATACTAGGCTTAGCTTGGGAGAATCCAGAATAGACGTGCTGAGTTGGTGAGCTGGTGAGCTGATGGGCTGATGGGAAATGGCGCGGAAAGGATCCAGGCCCCTGGGAGGAATTCCCGCGGTGGCCGTGAACGAAGACTTTAAAAGCAGACGTGATTTTCGCCCTGTCGAAGGAGAATGGAAAGTCCCATTTTCAGCTTCACCGTCGTAGCCAGAATAGCACGATTCAGAAAATGGTCTCATTTACGTCCTTTCTCGTAGCGTACGGCCTTGCGCTCCTCCCAGCTCTCGTGGCCGGTCTTCCCGCCGTGCCTCATCATTTTCAGAAGAGATCGTTCTCGCGACACGAAATAACTGCCGCGACGATCAATGCTGAGCTGGGCATCCAGCTTTCCACAGGCTCTCTGATTTTCGGATCGGATAGCCCCCTGTGGCCCGACGCGACCAGCAGATGGGATACTTTGGTACGGCCTAACGTCCAGGTCGTCGTGGAGCCAGCGGACGAGTCTGATATAGCAAAAATTGTAGGTGGTTGCTCGTGAGCTTCTGAGAATCTGAATAACAGCTTTGCTGACTCCGTTCAACACAGATCAAGTACTGTAATGATAATAGCTTCGAGTTCCTAATCAGGAACCGTGGTCATGGAATAACGTCTTCTCTGTCATCTTTCTCGGGTTTAGAGATCAACGTAGAGCGGCTTACAGGCATCACTATTCAACCGGACGAACAAACAGCCACGCTCCAAGCCGGAGTATACGGTGGCCTAGTTATCAAAACACTCTGGGATCAGGGTTACGTTACCAGTAAGCGCTTTTCACTCTTGCCGCGCTATTTTACCACCGATACTGAGCTTTGCTAGCTACCGGAGCTACACGATGTGTCGGCGTCATGGGCCCAGCGCTGGGTGGCGGCCACGGGCGCTACAATGGACTCTACGGGTTGGTCACGGACAACATCCTGCACTACAACGTCGTCTTGGCGAACGGCACGGAAGTTGGAGTCAACGAGACAAGCCATCCAGATCTTCTCTGGGCCCTGAAAGGGGCCGGGCATAACTTCGCGGCCGTCACCAGTATCGTGAAGAAGATCTACCCCAGAGAGATTGAGACCTGGCACTACCACAACTATACTTGGACGCAGGATAAGCTGGAGACCGTTTTTGAAGCGCTGAACACGTTCCACAAGAGCGACAATGGGACTACGCCTCCCAAGATGGGTGTGAACTACGGCTCCATCATCATGGACAAGTCCATCAGCACAACTGAAGTGAGTAACATCTCGCCCCTGGTTATGGCAAGCTGATTTGCTCACGCCCGCCCGCCCAGGCAGTGCTGAAGTGGGGCTTCTACTACGCTGGCCCTGCAGCTGAAGCCGAGGAGCTCCTTGCCCCCTTTAACGCCATCGGGGCCGTCGCAGAAAACACGTACGACGCCTCATACCCCGTGATAGCTGACTTTACCGCCGGAGACTGTGCCGCCGGGCGCTATGCCATCTCCAGCGCGCTGTCGTTGCAGTGGAACGCGACCGCAGAGCGCGCGCTCTACGACCATTACCTCGCGAACGTGGCCAGGTACCCCGAGCTCGGCGCCACGGCCTATCTCTGGCACGAGGGCTACGCGACGGCCGCCTACCAGGCCATCCCCTCCGACTCGACCGCCTACCCTCACCGCGAGGAGAACCACATCATGTAAGTTACCAAGTCGTCTTCACGCCCTCTCTCGGGGTGGTTATGATAAAAGCTAACTCGTATCTCCCCCGCCGCAAGGTTCTTCGCCACCTCCGTCCCCGAGGGGTCTGGCCTGCTGGCCACGGCGAACAGGTGGGCCAAGGAGTCGACGGACATCTGGAACGCGGGCCAGCCGGGGCGCGAGCCGAAGGTGTACGTCAACTACGCCAGGGGCCACGACTACGAGACCCTCGGCTCCATCTACGGCCGCGAGCCCTGGCGCCTGGAGAGGCTGCGCGCGCTCAAGGCCGCGTACGACCCGGCGAACCGCTTCCGCTTCTACGTGCCCATCGTGTCCAATTCCACGCATCATCCCCGTCCCCATGGATGCGAAAAGTAAAAGAGCTCGCTCGTAATGGGTCGCTGATTAACATGTATTATTTTCTCTCCCTTGACTTTCTTTTTATATGTTTTATTATTTACCCTTTTTTTTAATATATATAACGTATAGCACAAGCTACCAGGACACACGAGCTACCGGTAGCTTGTGTTGTACGTTTATTTTCACATGTACATATTATACTATATAATTTCTTTAGGGGGGGGAGGTGGTATTTGATCGCATCGACAAACCTTTGTTATAGAAATTTTATTGTTAGTATGAGAAATAATTGTAAGATATGATTCAATTTACAGCTGACGTTGGCGGCATTAATTCCGAGGCCGGTGGCGTGCTGTAACCATAGCCTCTCCATGACAGCTAAGAATAGCCATGTCAGCCTGTAGTGCAGAACAACATCGCAGAGTGTTGCTGTAATCATGTCGTGTCCATACCATGCGTCTCTTGTATCACACGCGCCTACCCGTCCTTATCGGGTCTGGCAAAGGTAGCAGTGCTGCGAGCAGTCTTCATGGCTACGTGATAGTTTACGTCGTAATCCCTCCAGAAAGTTGGGAGACCTCACTTAGAAAGGCACATTGATCGCTACCACACCTTTTTATATCAGCTACGCCAATGGGTATCTGGATTTGAGTTCATGAGCATCATATCATCTTGCCTCGTAGAGTGCATGTGCATGTGCATCTGCATGTTCACTAATTACGGCGTACACTGCTTGTTCCCTTGAGAAGTAAATCGTTGATTGCCGCGCTGACTATCTTGTCTGTGCAGGAGGGCGCCCTCATATGCAGGTGGATGGTTCTGCAAGTGGATGTATTACATAGAGCTATCACCATGTAACCGCCTCATCTTTCCTGATCACCAGATCTACACCCACTGCTTGTTGCCCAGATGCGAGACGAACGAACCACCGTCCCCATTCTCGACGCTAGCTTTTTCCCAGACTGCCCTGATGTACTTGACAGAGGCTTCGGTACTAATTGGCCCGGCGAAGTTAGGGGCGTAGGCCTGGAGCTGGCCGATGAACCCCATCAAGCCCTGCATCTGTTCTGGAGTGCCTGGGAGTAGTTAGCTTTACTGAACCCGTCCTGACGCGTTTAGCCTGAATAAAGGGATGCGTACAATCATTGTAGTGGCCGACCTCGACCACGCCCGGGCTGATACTCAGGAAGAGCACGCCGTCTTTCTTATACTGGACGCTGTACTTGGCCACAATGAGGTTCAGGGCTGCCTTGGAGGCGGCATACAGGCCTCCTATGTCGATGCCGACATCGTTGGTCAATTCAATCTCGGCTAGACCAGTGGTAATGCTGATGACCTTCTTGGTCTTGCCCTTCAAGACCAGAGGGAGGAAGAGGTTGAAGAGGTGGATGTTGCCGATGACATTGGTCTGCCACAGCTCCGTTGACACAGCCTCTAACTCTTCGACCTTGTCCTTCCTGTTGCGCACATGGCATAAGCATAACACATTAGCCACAGATGTCTCGCTCTGAATAAGAGGAAGCCGGAGAGAAGTAGGCCTACAATGAGCCGATTGGCGAAAAGCCGTCCAAGTAGGACACGATGCCTCCGTTGGCGACGAGGTAGTCGATGCCGCGCTCGCCCACGATCTCAGCCGTGTCAGCGGCGGCCTGCTTTAGGGTGTCATACTTGGTGAGGTCGGCAGCGAGGATGTGGATGTTGGACCGGCCGGCTAGCTCTGCTGCCACCTTCTTCTCGGTCGCGGGCTTGTTGCGGACCAGACCAATGACCAAGTTCGCGGGGTCCTCTGAGAGCTGCTTGGCGAACTCGAACTGGACTGGAGTGAGCAAGCATGCGGATAAGACAGACAGACAGATAGATAGACAGGGACAACGGTGAACTCACCCCTAACCCTCTCGACACCCCGGTAATTACATATACGGCCATTTTAACAAGCAGGTGGGTTAAGAAGGTCTTGAGTGATTCTGGGTTTTCCACGTGGATGAGATGGTGTGGGAAGATGCGTGTGATGTGATGCGGCAGAAGCCTAATCCAAACTCATGTTATATACGAGATACTTAGGAAACATGGAATGGAACCGAAGCCCTGCTTGATTAATAATACCTAATAATTCAGGCTGGCTTGACTCGCCCTGAAGCAGATGGTACCTAGGTAAAACCGAGGGAGGTAGGCACGGTAGGTACTGGTAGGGAGGGAGGTACTGTGTTGCAAGACGCCCCCCATACGGACTACAAAGGGACATCCTCTCTGATATGCACGTCATTGACTGAAGCGATTTCTTTGTGTAGTGTACCTCGTAGCCCTGTTCAGTCATCTTCAGGGATTGGACTCCAAGGGGAGTCAGGTACATGTACAGTGATGAGGGCCCCCTTCCACCCCTAAAGTTTGAACAAGACGTCTAAAAGCTCCCTAGGCTTACAGGAGGTATTGTAACACGAGAATCCTAGAGGCCAAGCAGGACAAGATGTGTATATAGCTTAGTAGCTTAAAGTACTCAGGCCGGCATGCTTTAACGCGAGATAGTCTAGTCTAGTTTGGGACCCCCTTATATAAGGCTTAGGTACTTTAGTAGAGTGGATTCCAGTGGAGCAACTCTTTTGCCCCTCTTTCCCCCCTTTTCCTCAAAACCAAATGAGAGCGTCGCGTCGCGAAAAGATGCCAACCCTCGCAAATAGTTGAATGTGCTCTCCGAACCTGACTCGCCATAACATGCCAGTGCGACCATCTCTGCAAGACTGCGCCTAGTTGAGCTTGCTATCGGACCGCGGAACTCTTTCTTCTTTTACGCTCTCGCCGGCATAATTAATGTGTATCCACACACACCTACATCTGGGACTTTTGCTGTCCAAGAGAAGCAGAACAAGGCTGTGATGATACCATACCTACCTACGTGCTTTGGACGGATAGCGAAGGGACATTGCACGTGGAACTTGGATGGCGGTGCCGCATTACGCCACCTCCAGTTCTCTATTCGGCATGATCTGTGCTATGTGCAACTTCTTTACAGATATTGAGGTCATCCCGTATTTGATCCATGCGAGCTGTTGAAAAATTCCAACAATCCTCGCCTAATGGCAGTCTCAAGACTTTGGCCAAGCTCGGATCCTTGCCGCTTACAGCATCATGTATAATCTTGACTGCTTTTTCTGGATCGCCTGGTTGCTTGCCGTCCCTGTCCCGCTCGGCCTGGATGACGGTGGACACAATGTGTGGGGGCTGGTACGCTTCTGATGCCTCGGCCACGGTCAATGCCCCAGGCGCAAGGAAATTGGTCCGGAATGCGCCGAGATTGACGATGAGGGTACGTATTCCAAACGGAGAGGTCTCGAGTGAAATAGCTTCCGAAATGGCTGCTCGAGGTCAACGACGTGAACAAGGCTTGTAATACGAGGCTCAAGGGCCGTCAAGATAAGTAAAAGGAGAGGGTCGGCTGCTTACGGCCTACCCTAATGATACAAACAAGGGATACGGGGCTGGATCTCGCTCACCTTCCAGCGCAAACTTAGACGCGCAATAGATACCGTATGCGGGGGAGACGGCAAGCCCCAATACGCTGCTTATCTGTACGAGAGTACCACGATTCCTCTGGCGCATGATGGGTAGAATGGCCTTGCAAACACGGACTGTGCCCCAGACATTTATATCGAACGCGGATTTTGCGTCGGCTTCGGGGACGTCCTCGACAGCGCCCGCCGTTCCTACTGCGGCATTGTTCACGAGGGCGGTGATACCCCCTTCAAACAAAGTATCGGCTTCTTTTATAGCCTGGTCAATCTTGTCCTGAGACCACGAGATGTCGATCGTCATCCATTTGCCGTTGGGGTGCGACTCGACTTCCTTGACGAGTTCGGGCGTTCTGGCCGGATTGCGGGATGTCGCGATGACATTGTCCCCTGTGGTCAGTAAGTACCTGACTAGAGCTAAGCCGATGCCATTGCTTGAGCCCGTGACGAGCCAAGTAAGTTTCTCTCCAACATCAGCCATTTCGAGGCCTCTTGGAGTCCGAAGTACGAGTGAAGCGAATTCAAAGACGAGCAGGACATAGAAGCATAAGCTTCGACACGTTCTTGAAGGTGGCGAAGCAGGTTTAGCGAGCGGCACGTTGAGATGAAATACCAAAGGAGGGGTTCTCGGTAATTAGGTAGGCATTAAATGCGGGACTTGTGCGTTATTTGTTGAATAATTCCGTTGTTGGCACCACGATCCTAGCCGAATCCGATCAAGACCGTCCCAGTGTTCCACATCTGAGTCCCTCTTGCGACGGCGGGGCGGGGGATACTTGGAGGGCCGGGAATGCTATATGCGAACAGCCAGCCCATGATACTTACATCTAGGCTAGGTGTCTCGGCAGGGGCCCACGATTCTTCCGTGCGTATTTGTTCGGTCTATTTCGTATATACACGTCGCATTTAGGTACGTGGTATCTGTCATATCAAAAACATGATCTGAGAGGCTCGTAATCTACTGACCCGAACAGGCAAGTAAAGAGAAATTAAGAGATTTCAGTGGTGTATTTCCTATTAGCCCGCCATCCACATCCTTCTACCAGATAGATCTGATACTACCTACTCAACTTAAGTACCTAAGTTATCCATCTGACCTATAATTATGCACACATAAGAAGTAGGTACACTGCAACTGCATGGGCTTATACTTAACCTGGTTTGTAAGGGTGCCAGCTGCAGGCGATCGGGGTCCGCTACACCACACCCCTTTACGCTACCTACCTACCTACCTTAGGCAGGTATAAGTTGCGAGATAGGCGTACCAAGTATAAGCAGGCCCATGTTCCCGTCCAGCCGGGCATTAGCGTACTTACACTAGGTACGGTACCTTAGTATACCCACCTCCCCGGCCCTAGCCGCGGGGACCGCCGATGACCCCTGCTCCGAAGTGAGCCGCATAGTGTTCCATTATCAGGCCAAGCTAGTGTACGCTAGCGCTCACCCTGCAAGATCTCTGCATCTGCATTCTCTGTCCTTCTCTCTCCGATCCCGCCAATATCCCGATTCTCGATGCCTCGTACTTTTTCCCATACTTCGTGCGTATCGTTCAGCTGTTTGGTTCAGTCGGCGGACCCCCATCTCCCTATCGTAGATCTTGTATTGAAAAGAGCAATGCCGATCGCTGATAAGTCCGTGTTCCGTAACGTGTCTCGGAAGCCTCGCGTACTACGACCTCGGTCCTCACTGAGGTTGCATTGGAAAATTCCCCTTCGCCAAAGTCGAGGCCAACATCATCGTGGGACGAAGGGATGAGTTAAGCAGCTGATCAGGCAAACCTCTACAACGCTTACTCGCTGGAGCGTGCACTGTAGTAAGACTTGTAGCCCAGCCACCTTGATCTCCAAGGCATGCCGACTGGCCTTGATCGGAAGACAGAGCCTTCGGGCAGTTATAATATATCTCCTATAAGGGGGGACTGTATATCGCCATGTTCAGGCATGAGTGATGAATGTCAAGTAGGGATGCTTCATCGATAGTTTTGCTCTTGATCTTTACTTGAGTCTAGAACTACGCGTCTCGTTCTGCCATCAGCATGGCCACTCCAGTGCAGTCGTTCACGGACTTGGTCCTGTCCCAGTGGCGTCACCCCTCGTCGTCCGCCAATGCGCCACTGGATATCGATGGGAGGAGCCTGACTATCGCCGACGTCGTGGCTGTCTCGAGAGATCTGGCATCCGTGAAACTTGCCCCCGAGTCCATTGACGCCATCGAGGCGTGCAGCAAGATCATCCCCGAGAAGCTCGCCAAAGGCAACGTCATCTACGGCGTCAATACGGGATTCGGGGGCAGCGCTGATACAAGATCCGACGACGTCGAGTGGATCCAGCAGAGCGTCATCAGTCACCTCACATGTGGTATCGTCGCAGGCGGTGTTGGCAAGCAGAAGCTTGTAGCAAACAGTAATGGGCACTCGAACCTAAGCAACGGTGATGCCCAACCCAGCATGAAAGTCCCGAACGGGCGAGAAGAACACAGCGCGCTGGTGGGACACTCGCTTCCGCTCAACGACCCGCTTGCCGCTACTTGCATGCCCGAGTCGTGGGCGCGTGCGTCCATGCTCATCCGCCTCAACTCCCTGGCCGGCGGGGCGTCGGGCATACGAGTCGACATCGCCGAAAGCCTGGTAAGCCTCCTCAACGAGGACGTTGTGCCGCGTATCCCCGTCCGTGGGAGCATTTCGGCATCGGGCGATCTAAGCGCCCTTGCATGGATCGGTGCTTTGATGCAGGGCAAGCCATCCGCAACCGCTTTCGCCGGCCCACGGGACGTCGACGGGGCTAGACGCGTGAAACGAGCCGACTTGGCCCTGTCGGAGGCCGGCATAATGCCTATCAGCCTTCACGCCAAGGAAGGCCTCGCTATCGTCAACGGCACCGCCGTGTCGGCCGGGGTGGCGGCTCTCGCGGTGTACGAGTCTGTCAACCTAGCGGCGCTGTCGCAAATTTTGACAGCAATGAGCGTAGAGGCACTCCGGGGCAGTGACGAGAGCTTCGAGCCGTTCATCGCGCGCGTGCGACCGCACGCCGGGCAGGTGGACAGCGCACGGAACATCAAGGCATTCCTGGCCGGCTCGCGGCTACTTAACCGGCACGACAGCCAGGACGTCGCGACGCTGCGACAAGACCGCTACTCGCTGCGTACCGCCAGCCAGTGGATTGGCCCCGTGCTGGAGGACTTCTGCCTGGCGTACGACCAGCTCACGGTCGAGCTGAACTCGGTAACGGACAACCCGCTGATCGACGCGGCGACGGGCCGCGTGTACCATGGCGGCAACTTCCAGGCGCGTGCCGTGACATCGGCGGCCGAGAAGCTGCGCCAGGGCCTACAGACCATCGGCCGCATGCTCTTCTCCCAGTGCACCGAGATGATCAACCCGGCCACGAGCTGGGGCCTGCCGCCCAACCT
The DNA here is from genome assembly GCA_022578495.1 of Nemania sp. NC0429. NCBI lineage: Eukaryota > Fungi > Ascomycota > Sordariomycetes > Xylariales > Xylariaceae > Nemania > Nemania sp. NC0429. The sequence continues at coordinate 20,600 of MU392200.1, read as the reverse complement.
GTGCTCCGACGACGCCAACGAGTCGTTCCTGTTCAAGGGGCTCGACGTCGTGATCGCCGCGCTGACGTCTGAGCTGGGCTTCCTGGCCAACCCTGTCGGGTCTCACGTGCAGACGGCCGAGATGGGCAACCAGTCCCTCAATTCCCTGGCGCTCGTGTCGGCCCGCTACACGCTCGAGGCCGTCGACGTGCTGTCCCAGATCACCTCGGCGCACCTCCTGGCGGTGTGTCAGGCGCTCGACCTACGCGCGATCGAGATCGAGGGCCGGAACGATGCGCCGCCGGACGCGGCCCCGCACCTCGGCCGGGCCTCGCGGCGCATGTACCACTACATTCGCAAGGGTCTCGGTATCCCCTTCTTAGGCGAGGCACATCTGGCCTCGACGGAGGCCGCCACGCTAGACGGTGTCACGCCGAGCATCGGGCTGTATAACACGCGGATATACGAGTCGATCAGGTCGGGGTCTTTGTATGACGTCGTTCTGGAGAGTCTTAACGAAGTGGCAGGATGTGAGCAATGAGCTGCTACATATCTGAATGGCAATGGCACAGCACGCGGCATCCCTACGAATAGATGGAACTGCATCCAGGCGCTGAGAAGAAACTTCTGACTATCGGGTAGCCAAATTCTTGTTGGGCCGAGGCAGAGACGCTGTGTCTAGGTTATATTATATGCCGAGCAGATCCCTAACTGAGTATTGAACAGCGATTCTATTCATACCTTAGGCTATTGTCGCGCGTCTCTAGTTACACTACTGAATGTAGATGCCATCCAGTATAACTGACAATACATGTCCTCCCCCCTTTTGGTAAACTCAGTATATTATTCAAGACGAAATGGGACGACGGGTCGTTCCTATTTTTTACACTAACGGCTCTAACGGCTCCTATATCCGCGACAAGGGAGTTCCAATAAGTAGATCTCGCTAGTGGACTAATTTCAGGCACAGAATCTGTCATCAATCTCGCCCGTTGGCTTTGTTCTGTTAGTTAGCGTGTTTACTGTCTTTGAATGGCGCTCCCCGCGAGTGAGGGGTAGGTGAGTGTGGAGAAGCCCGGGGAACCGAGCCCCTTAAGACCCTTCACCTTTTGTTCAGTCTTTACGAAGTACAGGGGCTTTAATTATCCTGGATTAATAATTCGTAGCTACCTCTGTGGGCTATCAAAACAAGTATTGACAGTTACGTTAGTCTAGCTAATGTAAGCGATAAGCTTTTGTGAAAAGAAAGGAGCAACGTGAGGCGGTTACGCTCGGTACCGATAGAGAGCTCGTGGAGTTTCATTGAACATATGAAGTTTTCACCGATCAACTTCGTACTACGTATGTAAACTTGCGAAATAACCCAGTGCCCATCTGTCATTTGACGCAAAGTAAGTCGATACAATGAACCAAAGGAGTATCTCGTGTCTAAAGGACGTCAATATATAATTATTCGAATCATGTATATTCGATGGAGGCTGTTTGACTTGCTGATGCTTTTTGCTCGCATCATTTCCACTTCAAGACACTGCGCGGTAGGCTGTGGCACTATGAACCCTATTGCTTGATGATGCGGAACCACTCCCTGGGAACATGAGCGGATCTTGTGCTACTCTATTGACCCGGCAGCTATTACATCGTGCTAATCGTGGGAAATAATTTCTTTTGTTTCCAATTTTGTATGTAAGTATCGATTCTTTGTCCCCGAGGACTCCTCCAGTTCCCCGGACGAACGATGAATGCCGTCCCCTTCGAGTATTTACACTCGACATTCCCTGCTTCGAACTACTTTCCAGCTGTCTTGTCGAGACTATGGGTTTTTCTTTCGTATGAATTCACCACTTTACGTGAGACAATATGCTACTTTCGACAGAGCTCAAGTTATCTTCGGCACCGCTTGTGCTGTTGGCTTTGGCACACACGGCAAGGGGCCATGGCCATGTTGACTACTCGCAATATGTCAATCCGTTCATTGGTGGGGAAGGTCCTATGGAAGGACTCGCCTGTAAGCTAGCCCAGTGCCACACCCTAGTAAACGCCTTGTGAAACCCTCATTGACGTCGCCAAGATGGGGGAGGCGATATCTTCGTGGGCGGTGCAGTGCCTTTCGGTGTGGTCAAGATGGGCATAGACACCTACGAGTTGAATTACACCATCTCTACAATCAACGGCGGCTGGACTCCAAAAGGCCTGGTGACTGGTATCAGCATGATGCACGAACACGGCACCGGGGGAGGGCCGAAGTATGGAGTGGTAGCACAGATGCCACTCACTACTGTGGACGCCCCCGTGAATATCCTAGACAACACGACTTACTGGCAGGAGCGAGTTGGCGACGATGCCGCAAGTGTGGGTTACTATAAGACGAAATTCGAGAGTGGAATCACTGTTGAGCTGTCGGGTTCTCGCCACGCTGGCATTGTCCAATATTCATTCCCTAAGGGTGAAAAACATGTCCTTGTTGACGTGTCCCACTACCTACCCTCTACAGAAGACCCTACCAGTGGTCAAAGTTTCCTCGATGGTGAAATCCATGTGGACGGTCCCCAGTATACCGGCTACACGACTACTAGAGGAGGTTTCGGTCTGGGTGCCCCCTTTACGGTCTTTTTTTGTGGCGAGTTCGAGAGTGAACCTGAGCAGTCACGGACGTTTCGTGGCAGGAACACAGATCCCAATCCGGGTTACCACTCATTCAGCGGCGAGCCCATCGGCCAAGCAACATTCAGCCCGGATGGTGTCCTGAGCGAGAAGGCCGGGCCTTTGCAAGACCGCATTGGTGCTTTGTTCAGCTGGGGTACAAATGCACCTACCCAGGTGAAATCACGAATCGGCATATCCATGATCTCAGCTGAGAAGGCGTGTAAATTCAAGGACGATGAGATACCGTCATGGGACCTCAACAAAACAGTATCCGCCGCTGTGGACGAGTGGAATGCGAATGTCTTCAGTCGTGTCCAGGTGCCAACTGATGAAACTGCCAATAGAACAAATTTGGTTCTCTTGTATTCGTCGCTCTACATGATGCACTTGATGCCCTCCGATCGCACAGGGGAGAACCCCCTTTGGGAATCCGACGAGCCATCCTGGGACGACTTTTATGCCATATGGGACACTTTCCGATGCACCGTCAGCCTGTGGCATCTGATTCAACCTGAAGCTTACGAGGGTCAGATCCGCTCGCTCATCGACATCTGGCGCTATGAGGTTAGTTGCCAAGAGTCATTTATTCCCCCGTTGAGCATGTTTCGTGCCTCATTTCTCCTTCATGCTCCCGAAACACGAGCTGAACCCCTTTTTTATCTGGCAATTACTGACTCAGAATGCCTAAAAGGGTTATATGCCCGATGCGCGGTCCGGTAATTGTAATGGTATTACGCAAGGAGGCAGCGACGCCGACAACGTGTTGGCAGATGCCTACGTCAAGGGATTGCGCGGGGGCATCAATTGGACCGCTGGATACCTGGCAATGTTGAAAGACGCTGAAGTCACTCCACCCAACACATTCGTTTTGAACGATCCCAAAGCCAGCGTGAAAGAGGGGCGTGGCGCGCTGGATGACTGGAAGAAGCTTGGCTACGTGAGTGCGGACAGTACCCGCTGCATATCAAGAAGCGTTGAGTACTCCCTGAATGACTACGCCTTGAGCGTGGTAGCGGCCGGCGAGGCACCTCAAGATGTACAAAAATATCTCAACAGGGCCGCCGGCTGGCAGCGAACATGGAATCCCGACATCGAAAGCGTAGGCTTCAGGGGCTTTTTGACGCCTAAGAAGAAAAACGGAACATGGGACGACCAAGACTATAACCCTGCGATATGTGGTTTCTGTGAGTTTAGTGCCATCAGCTATGAGGCAACACCATGGGAATGTGAGTATTTCTCGGTTCTATTTTCATCATATTTAAACGTAGTGTGCCAATGGCATTCGACGTTAAAAAATGGCTAAAACTAATTCCGAGGGTTTAAGACAGCTTTAATATCCCGCATGATATGAAGAGAGTCATCCAGCTCATGGGTGGCACCGATGAGTTTGAGAGGAGGCTAGACTACATTGTGAGTCTCTTTTTCCCCCTGAATTAAAGAACCTTCTGACTTATCAATCCTCAGTTTCGCCCGAACACAAGCCAGGCAGATCTCGGCCCGAATGGTGCGGGGGTTAATACAATCATGAATATTGGGTAAGAGTCGTAGCGGGAGCATTTTGTCGTCTATTTGAAGACTTTGCTGATGTATCCAAAGGAACGAGCCTGACTTTGCGACGCCATATCACTATAACTATATTAATAAGCAGTTCAAGTCTGTAAATCAGTCACGGGCACTATCGAACCAGTACTTCGACGACACCATAAGGGGCGTACCTGGCAACAGTGATTCCGGCGCTCTTAACTCGTGGTTGATCTGGCAGATGTTAGGATTGTATCCTATCGTGACGCAGCCGGTGTATCTGCTAGAATCACCATGGTTCACGGATATCAACATCACACTCAATGAAAATGCCACTCTGCGCATCACGAGCGACGGGGAAGCTAAGTGCCTCGGTCAGAGTGGCTTTTACGTACAATCCGTGAAGATCAATGGGAAGGAGTGGGACAAGAATTGGTTCAACCATGAGGATGTGATGGTACATGGCGGTACCATTGAGTTCTCAGTTGGAGAAGAGCCAGTTGTTTGGGAGACTGGTGATCCTCCCCCGAGCCCAGGTCACGTAGAAATCTAGGATTAACAGTGTGGCGTGACCTCTTCGGCGAAGAAGTTGGATTCACAATTACCTCACGTATAGGAAAATTCAACTGAAAATCCTAAGAAGCTTAAGCGGGAGCAATCCATCATGAGCCGCTTCATGATCCACTATGTGAACTGCCAGAACTCATAATTCTTCTTTTACCATGCCCCCTATTCTGAAATGTTGTTCTAGCAATCCAATTAAGGCTAGAGGTAACGGCGGATCTTTCCGAAACGGAGGCTAATGCGTGCTTTAAAATAGCACACGATCCTAGCGTGGTACCTAGCTAGACTTGGTAGTGAAGATAAGAGGGCATAAAGTGGCTCGCTCTCGAGGACGCAACAACAGTCACTGTGCTTTATAGAAACAAAAGTAATTACAAGGTAACTATGCAGTAGGAGAGAGAAATATAGTCCATTAATTCTGGCATATAAATTTACAGTTGCCTCCTGAGTCCTGTGAGAGCGGACAGAAACTGTGACGGTACTGTATACATATGCAACTGCAGGCAATTAAGTGTCTGACTTGATTAGTGTACGTTCTACTTTTGGTAGTGTACCGGTTATAGCGCTGCAGTTCTATTCCGTGACAAAAACAAAATAAAAGAGAACTTCATTAGCTGCCAACGCAGCCGTCACCGCTTAGACTACAACAACTAAGTACTTTCGATTCATCATTATGCGGTAATCAACGCCATGTTGTCCTGAAAGCGAGAATATAAAAACAGCCAGACATGGGCCTTTCGCCTCAAGATAGCCAGCCACTTTACCCATTTCCCCCTCTCTCCTTGTAGAATATTCATAATTACACAATGACATGTCTTAGGATAGGTTGGGATTGTATTTAACAGACGCAGTCTAATCACGCCTGATCTAGAATTTTTAGGTGTGGGGAAGCCCGACTACCTTACGTATGCTCATAGCTAAAACTTAATAGCTCGTCAGATCTTGAAGCAAATTGTTCTCAAACCTTGACCCCTAGGTCCATCTCTCCTGCATAACTATCACGAAATTAACTTTTTAGGAGCCGCCTAGTCTTCTGGTCTTCCAGTCTTTCATCGCACTGGGTCGGTCCCGACTGTCCATAGGAGAAAATGGGCGAGGGGAAAGCGAAGAGTATATATCCCATCGAGACACTGGGATCAATCTCGTTATCTTCTGTTTAATTCATGGCGATCTCCTTGAGTTCCGTCGGAACCTCCCATCTATGCAGGGCAGCAGCACGCATATATGCCTCAACAGCCTCTCTAATGCTATATTGAAGGATGCGGGAACCGCCCGTGGTATCCCCAGTAGATTTTGCTAGTCGCGCAGGCTTAGGCTCTAGATTGCACATTGCTAGACGGACCTGGAGCAACACGCTCTCCATACTGCTGACCGGCGACCAGCCTGTATTTGTGAGCAGCTCCATGCACATGGCACCTCCCGCAGTGACATGGCCCCCTCCGCCATTGGCGAAGGGGAGAAATCGGGGCTGAATTACTCGGATGAATGGTGGGGTTAGGGGGAATCCACGCAGGAATCGAATCTCAAGGACGATGCTAGTAATACCAGCCGCTTTCATGTCTTTCGCAAGTGGCAGGGTCGGATCGAAGGAATGTAGTTCAACAATCCACTGGAACATGTTGTCAATCTTGTCAATATGGAGGTACCATCCCAGCTCGTGCAGAGGGGTCGATGACTGAACTTTCTCCAATTTCTGGAGCTCTCTTTGGATCGTCTGCTGAGCAGGCTTTGTCGCGTAGGACGGGACAGCAAATTGAGGCAACTTAGAAAAATCCAGAGTTCCTGGTCGAAAATCCGTCTGGGGCTCTTCATAGGTCTGAGTCCGAGGGAAGAGGCTCATACTCAGCTCAGCGCCACTTGAATGACTTTGGATGCGATCCTTGCAGGCGAGAAAGTTGACGTCATCTATGTCCTCATCATCGGTATCATCACCTCGACCTCTGTCTAATTCCCGTGGAATGGAATGTACAGGATGTCGTGGTTGTTGAAGCGAGGGTATGGCGATCCTTGGAATAAATACTGCATGCATCACATCAGTATTGGATTATTGAAAATCCATAAACAAAACCAGAGTGGTAGCGAGCTTGCCAAAGAAGCGCAAAAAAGACCCCAGGACTCACCTTTCTCATTCTTCGGTCCCGTTATTGCATAATTCGGATCTTGTTCGAACTCCTCTACCCTATTTTTATTTGTTCGTTTCGGCGTGGCAGGAGATATTTCAGGCTGTCTCGGGCGAATAAACAAATACCGGCATTGAATCCAGTGCAGTACATCGACAACGTAACAGCTCACGCTGTGTTGGAATTTATGTGGTAGGTTGACGAGCTCGTTTAGACTTATCGCTTGTGTTATCTGCAGCGATGAGTGTGGCCAGATAAGTGGCTGCGTAAAATGTCAGTTCATTGGTGCCCAAAACTGGTCGGGGACGTTGGGCTAGTAGACCTCTATATTTGACGTGGGCCGGGTACCAACGAGGCCGAAGGCGGTAGTGTAGTTCAAACTGTAGTCGAACGAGCGACTGAAATAAACCCCATTGCCATAGGCTCGACCATTAGTGGTAACTTTGAAGTCCAGTCCCTCGCGAATGATGGAATGCCAATTGCCTATGGCACTACCACTATCATAAGCATAGATAGTTAGTTTATTGGAGTTTTTTTAGAAAAAAAAATGGCTAGGGGTAGGCCAGTTTAGCCACATCGGGCTGGCCAGGCTGAGTGCATCGTCTCTCAGACTGTCCTCAAACAGGATATGGATGGTGTTGAGATGGGACTTACTGCCACGCTAGTAATGTGCGGTGTGGTTTCGTTACCTCCCGTAGGGAACTAAGAAAGAGTGCTTCCTTCTCAGGAGAACCTTGTGCAAATCGAAATTGCATCCAGCCATCGAGTCCTGATATCCTCTCATGAGATCGATCTGGTCTCTTGTCCCTTGGATCGGCTGGATTGAACTCTTGGCTGGGAGGGTTTTCCAGTTGGATGATGAAAGAGCGGTTTGAAGCGATAATCCATCTGAGCAATTTCATTGCTGCAGAAGGAATTCTGTTCCATGTTGCCAACTGTCGAGACTGATTGCCTATTAAGTATGTTCGCATCTCTGTAACAGACGGCAGTGCCAAAAGTAGCAGTCTCAGTGAAAAAGCTTTGTCTTCACTGCTTTCAAGTTCGTCCAGGGATTGGTTGCAAAGAACCAGCCTCCCGAAGGTAGGACGAGTATTATCCCAATCATGGGCCACAACCCTCGATAAATCTTCTAATACCATAGGTACCGGGTGCCTAGAGGCAATATGCAGTAGAAGCTCTGAGCCGTATGCTGCTTCGATTCGTGCCCAATGGAATATCTCTAGGTCAAAGCTGGCTGACCCTCCTTTTGTGGCGGCATGGCTTGTGTGAATAACCACCCATTGGCCTGCTGTCAGATCAGGGCGAGTTGCATAGGACCTGTCAGTAATTGTAGCCTTGCTATCAGACCAGAACACCTCTATCTCTAGCGGATCGACGAGGGCTCCGTAGTTAGGGACGGTATAACCCCCAGGGGTTAGGTTGTTGTGCTCTAGTCTTCGGACACATGGTACCTGCAAGTTTAGCCCTGATGGAAATTCACGTAACTTTGGCTTCTCCGCTTTCGTGTAGTATAGGCTTGCGAAGCAGAAACTGACCAGGAGGTCAACAACATGTTCCTGGTTGATAATTTCATGGTCGATGCTTGGACCAAGACCAAGGCTCATATACTGGAACAAGCAAAGCGGGTTACCACAAACATATGGCTTCAGTGCTTCAAAGTTCTCGGCAATTTTAGCGTGACAGATCATGCAGTAATCTCTACATTTTATCAAGTACCGCAAGGCAAATTGCATTGCGACAAGAGGTAAGGAAACTGGATCCCCGCTTGATAAATGGTCGCTCATCAAGATAGGAGGCAGGTTTGTGTCAGTTCCACCAGTTGGTCTGGGACTTGGAGCTGGAATAATAATAGACTCAGTATCCCAGCCGTGTCTCGCGACTTGTGAATGCAACCATTTTGCATCATCCCAAGAGATGTTTTTTACTATAAATAACGTAATTAGCCCCTATTCAACTCGCAAATCCTCCGGGATAAATTGCTAGGAAACCTTCCCTAGCCATGCCTTGTTGGTTTATAATTAAGGAGAAAAGTGGTTGTAAAAGTACTCACTTCTTCTCAGTTTCACCATGGAAATGAAACTACCGTTGAGGAGGAGGTCGATAGAGGTCCCAACCCCAAATGGTAAAAGGCGTGGCGAATATGGCTGATTTGCCGTATGGCTTGACGAGAACGAAGCGATAGCTTCGTCCGGCGTTGGCCGATACTTTGCGCATTTGCGGAGCCTAAACTCCAAAGAGATTTGACCAGCTGGTCTCGTCAGGGCATCTTCGAATGAAACATAGCCTCCAGAATACTTCATGAGAAGAACGACGTAATCAGATGGCTCCAAATTCAATGCGATATGAGTTTCGCTTGAAAAGCCGAGTTTGCAAGCCTTGATAGACATCGCCATAATGCTATACGCCGAGACATGCTCGATGTGGCATATGTTTCCAACTCTGAAGCCTGCATCTCGGACAGCCTTGAAATCCTGGCGGATTTTCTGCAGTATATCATCGGGGATATTTTTGGGGGCAGTATATTGGCGTTCGTCGGTGAGACTAAAGTCGCCATCATCGTCATCCTCCTCGAACGGGATATCCGAGTCACTGTCATCTGACAGATCCAAGGAATAAGTGCCGACATGTGCATCCGTCATCGCAACATTATCTTCGTCGTCGTCCTTTTTGCTTGTTGAATCCAAGCTGTTACAGAGGCGGCGGCTGAGGGCTCTGAGCAAGTCTGCTATGCACATGCTTGTCGTGGACGTCATCGCGTCATCAAGGATACTGCTCACATTAGACGATATCCCTTCGTTGGTATACACAAGGAAGCAATTTTCCCTGGGATACCCTGCTGCATCTGTCCTCAAAGTTAACATTGCGGTCTTCCACGCTGCTCATGTATGTTGCGCCGATATGAGGCGAGCTAATGAAAAAATAACAAAAAATTATGGTTGCCTCGTGAGGGACGAGAAGAGAAAGTGCCACTCAACTCAAGTGAGAACCAGGTAGGACAGTCTTGTAACTCACCCTGGGGCATCACACGAATTTCAATCTCCCCGCGAGGGATCTGAGGATGCGTAAAAGTGAAAATAAATTCATCTATGGAAACGAGAGTTAACCATTACGGTACGGAAGCTTCAGCGGTTGTCCGCTGTAATATCTCAGATGGCGAGATTTGTTATTGAAGGGACAAGGTTACTAACCTTGGACATCACCTCTCCCAATCCCGTGGATGTGTGGGATTTCCGTTTGGCTAGCGGCTTGTATGTCGGCCTGCAAACGGTTGCGTGACTTTGCACGAGACATCTTAGTCTATTCAAGTAGCCTGTATGGCTAAATTGACGTTTCTATAACTAATCCAGGGAGCGTCAGCTGTACAATCAATGCTCAGTGTAGGACGAGAAAGATATAGTCCCCGTAGTTGGTGTGATGATAAGATAAAACAACAAGCCACATACCGGGATTCCCAGCCTCGAAATAGGGCTGGATGGATAAATTATTATTCATCCAGTATTGTGAGGACTGGGCGGACTTGGTCGCAGATTCTTTGCGTCGTGAAGCCAAACGGAGTCAGTCTGTGCGGGCTCGCTGGTAGTACGCATGTGATGACGAGGTGGGTGGGGGATCAAGAAGGAAAGTAAGCCAATTGGGACGAAACCCGAGGCCCGAAGTTATGGGAAAAGGTTATAGGGGCAGCGAGTGGCAGGTAGCACAAACACCGCCTGCCCGACTCACTGGCTTAGGTGCCTCATACAGTGGGATGTGAGCAGAGGGGGAAAAAGAGAAATAAAAAATTACCAAATGAGACCTATCGTGAAGGGATCTGGGTACACCTTCTGCCGGGTCCCCAGGTAAAGTAGAAGCAGGCAATTGCTTCTACTTTCTAGTAGTAGATCGGTATCTGCGGCGAAATAAACAGTGAGCGGTCGTATATATTCTTGCCGGGTATGAATGGTTTCGTTGGGAAAGTCAGTCGCGGAATGAGAGGGACGACTGGGAAAACCATGTACAAGAAGAGATTCACGAGAAAACTGAGGGAGACGCTCAGGCCACAGTGTAGGTCAGTAGGCACCGTTGGCTCTCTTGACTTCCACTAGTAGGACGCTGAGGAGGGGAAATGCTTCGAGGCAATATTGAAGGTAAATTAGGTGAATCGCAGGGTAAGGTGCATGTAGGTGGATGTAATAGGTAGTAGCCTATATGTAAGGTAGGTAGTGTGGAAGGCAAGGCTGGAGTTGTAGTTACCTCTCCCTTCGCTGATAGGACCTGCATGTAGCTTGGAAGGTATTCCAAGCCACATGGTCGGTACCGTCTGCTTCTTACCTCGTGTTATATGTACCTCTGGAGAGACTGGACGTAGAAGTACTTATCTACCGAAGTAGATACGTAACTTTACCTACAGGTATGAATATAAACACCGTCCTGATTCTTTATGAGATTTTATATCAAGATGAAACCAAACTTCACTCCGTACTAAATTTACTGCCACCGTACAGACGGTACACTATAAGATTGGGTACCTAGGTCCTAAGAAGTACCTAAGTTATTGGTACGAGTTGAAGCCACGCAAGGAGGCGTTCAAGCATGGGAGCCTAAATGAACGCGGGCAATGCATGTAACAATCCCAAGGTAGACCTGGTAAGGTAGGTAGGTAGGGAAATTGAGTCTATTTACCGTTATAGCTACCTACATGTATTAGGTAAGTACTTAGCTACCTAAGGTACCTAGTTACATGTATGTACAGATGCTTGACCATCACACCTTGCTCAATCACAAAGTGCAAGTAACTTCCTATGGAAGTTGATATCTGTAAGGTACTGAGGTAGTAGGTACTTTAAAAAATCTATACCTGTGCACGTACATGTCCGGTGTCCCTAACTGTCGGGTGCATATCATTACAACCACACCTGAGATGTGTAGCTCCCCACAAATACGGGCGCTAAACTGGGTACACTAGCGTATGACCCACACTGCCTCAGACCAACTCGAGATACATTCGACAGGTACCCCTCGCGTAGGTTCGAAGTAACCTCTTAGCAGAATCTCCAACCAAAGGTCTCCTTCGCCTCACTTTCCACACAGCCCAGATCCAGATGTCCGCCACGCGCCGGCGCCAGAACAGCTCGGTGAGCTCGTCCTCCTCCCGCGCCCTGCCGCTCCACACGCGGCAGAAGTCCAGAGCGTATCCTGAGCCCAAGTCGACGCACGTCTCGGACCCTTTTCTCCAGAGATTCCTAAGCCCGACCTTCAGCCCCGCCGAGTACCTCAACGCCACGCTCCCCTCTCTCGAGACCTCTTCGCGAACCAATAATAACAATGACTCCTCCTCCTCGCCCGTGTCCCTCGCCGACCTCTCGGCCCAGACCCAGGCCCAGCTCTCGCAGCTCAACGCCCACACCACGCGCCTCACCACCACCCTGACCCAGTTGGCCGACGACATCCTGCGCAGCGGCAGTCGTCTCGCCTATGAAGTCGAACTGCTGCGTGGCGAGACGCTCAGTCTCTCCGAGGCTCTGACCGACGGTCTCCACGACGACGTCGCGAAGTTCGTGCCAGACGGGCTCCGAGAGCAAGCCGTTGAGACGAAGACGGGTGGCGGCGGCGGCACGAGCACCGCGCCGTCCACGCCCGCCATCCAGCAGAGGCGCGCATCGACCGCCGCCACTCTTCCTCCGCCACCATTATCACAAGAAACGGCTGTACCAGACAACGACGACGCGGCAGCGACGCCCGCGGACCCCGCCTTCATCGCCCAGCTGCGGACGCTGACGCTCGTGCGCTCGCGTCTCGACGCCGTGGTCAAGACGTTCGGGGACGCCATGGAGTTCGTGTTCCCGCCGTCCGAGGTCTCCGTCAGCTCCTCGTTCCTCTCCGTCTCGGCGCCGGAGCCGGGCTCCGCGAACCACAGCACCGAGGAGAAGGGCCAGAAGGTCCTGCGGCAGTTCCGCGACGAGGTCGCCGGCCTCCTCCTGGATCCGGGCCGCTCGGACCCCGTGGCCGCCATCGAGCGCGCCGCGCGGCGCGTCGAGGAGCTCAAGGACCTCGCGGCCGTGTGGAACGGCACCGCCGAGGAGAAGGGCCGCACCAAGTTCGTCGATAGCCTGGCGAAGATGGTCGAGGATCGCCATCGGGACCTCCTGCGCGAGGTCGAGCAGGCCGGCCGCCACGACGCGAGGGCCGACGGGGACCCGCCGGGCCATAGGAGATCGGCCAATGGTAGTAGCTTGGATGCCACTGCTGGTGAGAGCAGGGGGCTGTCGGGCTATGGCATTATGAGCCAGCTGCAGAGATTACGTACTGGACTATAAACAACGAGCTCAAAATCAATGACATTCAAACGATGGCTGTATGCCAACACTATCGTGGTCCTCGCTATCTGTGATCTACTGTGTTATGCAACGATTAGCTTTAGTGATGACCATACGTCCTCGATAGACACTGTGTCTGTCCGTATGTTTGTCGGCACCAAAGCGTCGGCAAATTAAAGGACTTAGGAGTACGATGTACGGTGAGTATATAAAGGCAAACAACGTGATACAATTTGGTGTGGATCGAATGTGGCAGAGTAGGTCGGGGCGATGAAAAACTGTTGCAAGGGTTGGGTGTCGAGATATAGGGATTGAGTTGTCTAGAAACTCTTGGTGACGAGGTGCAGTGATATTGCCGGGGCAGGTATTATATTAAGACAAATTAGCCTATCCCCTCAAGGCGCGGCTATTGCCTGATGGACGCATGATTAAACTCCCACTAGCGGGCCAAAAGCCGCCGTGATGGACAAAGTTGTAGTTTCTTTCTCTCGATGCTATCTCTATGTGTCTAGACAGAAGAGCCTCTTCAAACCGATAGTACAACATACCGAAAGAAAAGAAAAAAAGCAACGCCATATACAATGCCGTAATTTCCGAGCAAAACAGCATGCCATCGTCTCGGAACACGTTAGAATTAATTCTACCCATTTCGTGCTTGGCCCTCCCCATGCATGGCCTCTCACGAGGCTACATCGTCCATAGTCATACACTTGCTTCGTATCATTAGAGCCAAAAGGCAAACATTAGCATGACACACGCCAGTCCAGCAGCCATGCCAGTGACTTCCTGGTGACCAGCCGCGGCATTAGGTTTGTCGGACGCGCTCGGAGACGCGTCCGGAGCTGCGCTAGACGGGTGCGCGCCTGTGTTGGACGCGTCGGATGCGCCCGGAGTCGGGACAGAGACGGTCGATGCGGTTACGTAGGTACTGGTACCGAGTGACGCTCCCAGAGAAGGTATAGCTACATTTCCATTCACGAGCCAGCCGCTAGCTGTTGCGGTTGGGCATGCGCGAGTCGACACAATGTTCGCCTTGTAAGCGGATTTGGCAATGCCCGTCGGTGTGATCTTGGCCCACTGTTTGCTGAGATTGTCAAAATCCGGCGATACAGGCGTTGGCACGCCCGCCCTTGTGAAACCGTCGGCTATGTTCTTCCCTGTAACGGTCGGGTCGACCTTTGGTCCATAGGATATGAGTCCGTAATGGTTTGTCTCCTCGATCCATTCGTACTACGACATTCATGGTCAGTTGTGACGGTTTCAGGAGCGCTCGGTTTAAGCCTTCTAAGACCTTTATAGAATCAAAACGGCCACGACAAGAAAGGAGAGTTACTCACAATTATTGACCCACTGAAATGGTCTTTCATGTCAGGGCCAAAGATCGATGCCTGGTCCTCGAATAGACGGGGACCAGGTACGTTGCAACCCGTCTCGCTGAAGAAGATGGGAACAGGGAAGTTCTTGCCCTCTTCCAAAAGATTGGCGTAGCCCGAAGTCATGAAGGTTGAGGGGTCGCACCATTGGTACGAGTTGATGCCATCTGCACGATCCAGAAGTTAACAGATGCCATCAGCAGGATATGTGGTTTGAGGAAAGTAGGCTGTGTAGGAAGAGGAGGCTCTGGAAATGACATACAAAAGTCGATATTGTCGGCTGGATCCCCGCCGCAGGTCAAGTAGTCCTGTAGATATGGTCGGAGCTCAGCAATGTCAGTAGCAGAGTAGCCCACGGGGATCTTGCGGTAGCCCTTCTTGTCTCCGTATGCTTTGAGATCTCGGCTTGCAGCTTTGATAAACGGGGCGGAAAGCGATTGGTTGTTAAGCGCAATAATCTCGTTACCCACAAACAAGCCTAGGAGGTTGTCGTATTTATGAAAGGTATCCATGACCTTTGAGTAAGCATCAAACTGTGAGTTGGTCCAGAACGGGTCATTCTACACATTCTGATTAGCAGATGTTTTGCTTCCATCACACGGAACACCATAGCTAGCTCGTACCGGAAGAATGTACGTGGTGAAAGTGTCCATGTCAATCATGGCATAGATGCCGGCATTAGCAAGCGCCCCCATACATCCATCATGGTCCGCATCAGGGTCCACGTGATACACGCGAATGGTATTGACGCCTAGCTTCTTCATCAAGGCGACATCTCGTTTGCACTGATCGGTATCGACCAATGGATCATCTAGAGGATCTTTGTGTTAGACCGGCACATCCAACCCCTAACCTCAGCACAGTCCTAACTGACCTGGAACCAGTTGATAAGCGACACCTGCGCGAACGAGTCAGTGTCTATGTGTTGACGTGACATTCAAGCCGAAGCATACCCCTGATATAGAATTGCTCGCCATCGCTGGTGAAGAACTTGTTCCCAAAGGTTTCGATAGTAGGGATGGCGTAGGCAAGCGCGGCACCGCAAATAGCGGCGAGAAACGATAGACGCATCTTGAGTGTTTGAACAACTGTCGTAACCTCGTCTCAAATGACTAGATATCTAGATGCTGGTCTTCAATGTCGAATGTGGTAAACTTGCGCCAGGTGTGGTCGAGGCCGGGAATGATTGAAGATGGTACTTTGTACAGGGTACTCAGTACAGAAGAAACAAAGCAGATTAAGGCAACAGAACTACCCAAGCCACGATGAATGTAGATGTTGTCAACAGTTGGTCGCCGAGGGTAACAGAATGAAGAGCCAAGTCGAGCCAGCAATGAAAGTACCTGGAATCCTGTAGCAAGAAGGGCAATGTCTCAGTGTCTAATACATCAGCGACAGCAGCATTAACGCTGTTCGACAAGATACAGCTCTCTTTCTCTACCGATGTTGATCTGCGCAACAAAAACACAACCAAACAAAGAGCAAAAAGGGAGAGACTGAGAAGGGAGCGAGTGTGAGAAGCGAGCGTAGCAAACGAGTGACGAAGTTGAATGATGCTCAGAGTCGAAAATGCCTGGAGTGAGCCCAGTTGCAGGAGGCAAAAAGCAAGCTTGCTTCCTTGTCTGCCTCTCTTCACCCGTTCCAACTTCCCCAGATAATTTAAGTAATTTCATAGGTGCCCGTCACACGAGATCAAGCAACTCGGGCCACTCTGTAATAGGCCGAGGAGAAGTAGCTCCGGAGCTAAAGCCCAAGCAAGCGTCCATAAGACCTTGCCGGGAGATTCTGGTTTCTGCTTGGTACCTACCTACTTGGTCGGTAGCTGGTGAGCCTTACCTTTTTTGGGGCTCTAAGACAGGCAGCCAAGGAAAGAATACTTCAAGATCTACCTCGTGTATCACAAGATAGTGGAGACAGGCGCGTCGTAAAACGCGCGAGTTACCAGGAACTACATCTTGGTAGCCCTTTAATCAGTGGTTGCGGTTCTAGGTAGCGTGGGTGGCCAGATCCGCAAACACCATCATGCCAGAACTTATACCGATTACTGTTGAGGAATCTCATACGTGATCGTACTACAATTTAATGTTTTGAGCGCCTACCACAACTAACTGGGGCATTAGGATACGAGATAAATCCTTTAAATAAGTAACCGATACTACACTAGTAGCACGTGGAGAAAGTAGCTGCGGGACAACTACCTAATCTATACCTAATCTAAGCATTTTAGGTTAGTTAGTCAGGGGTCCCTGAGGTGAAGAGTGTTCCCAGCTTTGTTCAAGATGGTGAACACTTCACTTAAGGACCCTGCTTCTTGTATTTTATCATGACGTCACTACTCTTTATTTATTCGCCCAGAGCCAATCAATTATAGCCTGCCTAGGTAAGTACGTACGTAACACGACGTCAATGACAGGGAGGTGGAGTAGAGTCGTATCTTTTGCGCTGCGAATTATGATTTGACGCATCCAGCATCGTACTGTTTTAGGATTGACTGCTCAGAAATTCCTCTAGGACTCTCGGGAATATTCTATAAAATGTAGTAAGTATACTTCGTACGACCCAAGCAGAAACTACTAATTTAGCTGAGAAACATATTACCTGTCTTGGGCTAGATACTTTGTAAGCGTGGGTAGCGTCAATTGGCATGGAGACCTTAGGTAGGTACCTAGGTACCTTAGGTAATCGACAAAGTCCAGCCACTCGGGCGCCCGCCACTCAGCCACATAGCCAAGCCAGAGTCCTTTAGCCATTAGCCAATTAAAATCTAGTTTTTCAATAGCCATCTTTTCTGCTATCAAGTGAGAGTTTGTCCCTAAGACGACACCATTCATCTTCAAGGAACTTCTCGGATAGTTGTCATCATCATGGTAAGCAATGTCGCAGGCTTGAAATTGTCATGAATACTAACTCTTTCAAAGAAAATCAAGGCGTCGAGTGGTGTCGAGAGCTACCTGCCGGCTGGGTCCAGCGTCCCAAAGGTTGCACTCTATCTGATGCCCTCCTGTCGATATTCTGCTCACTCATCAGCTAGGCCCCGCGGAATCTGGATCCGGCTATGCACCAGTTTGAACGTGCAAGGGAATACACCCGTTTGTCTACCAAGTCTCTGCATGGTTGTTGGCTCGGGTCTGACTGATGTTGAAATGTTGAAGGCGCCCTGAATGCGACAAAGTTGGAACGAATGTTCGCTCAGCCTTGTAAGTCTAACTGATGGTTATGTGTGACAATCCCGATGACGGCATCGCATTTTGCACGAATGACAGTTTCATGCTAACCGGTTCCCCATCTAGTCATCTGCCAGCTGGGGAATGGCCATGTAGGTTTTGCGATGGCGCAATCTTGAACATGATGCTGATATCCTTAGGTGGATGGAGTGTACTCATTTACTAAAGACCCCAACGATCTATCTCGATTTGCCAGTGGGTCGGGCGATGGGTGAGAGATCATTCTTTCCATCATGCCTTACCTCAACTGACCGGTTTACCTCTAGCGTTATCAAGTGCTGGAACTTAGGAAGTCGAGAAGAAGTCTGGGCAACAACCGCTGCCGAGAACATCGTGAAGTCCATTGCTTTCACCAAAGACCAAAAGATCCTAACGGCTTCCTCGGATTCGACAATAAAGCTGTTCGATCCATATAACACTCCAAGCCAGGCACCTCCCATTCATTCATGGCTTGGCAATCATCCTTACACTTCCCTATCAGTCCATCGAGATGGCCGGACGTTCGCAGCGGCCACCGATGTAGGTCTTCAAACCTATGGCTACAAGGTGAATTATACTGACCTCGCTAGTGCATATCTATTCACAGCCTAGAGCAGTATACTGCTGCGCCAGAAGTTCTCAGATGGCCTTCTTCCGGAAACACAAGTGAGTAATACATTCACCTCCACAATCACTGCTGGGCGCATGACTTCTCTATTGTTGCGATAGGCATCTAGTTCTCTGCGACTAGATCACGGTGACCTTTGCCAAAGAGAGCAACTACTAACTCTAGATTTTCCAGTTAGCTCTGTTGCCTTCAACCAAAGCGAGACGAGTGTGCTGGCTAGCTGTTCTGGAGATCGCAATATCATCCTGTATGTGCTCTATTGTCTCAACCAGGCGTAATGCAAGATGCCATGATGTGCGTGCTAACGCGAGAGATAGTTACGATCTACGAACCTCATCGCCTCTAGGTCGAACAACGCTTAAATTTGGGTTGAACAAGATCGTTTTCAATCCGATGGAACCGATGAACTTTGTGTTAGTCTCCTCTGGTCTTTTTCTTCTCGCTATTTGGGCCTGCCTGGGAGCCATAATTTCCCTGACTGGGAATTTCTGCTCTTGCTACTCCGGCCGGGACCCGATAACCTGATGAATATTTACTATGCGTGGACATTATTGACGCCAGTGTTGAAACAGAGTTGCTTCTGAAGATCACAATCTTTATAGTAGGTTCATTTTCCATCCCAATAACACACTTCACTTATAGTGCGAACGCCAAATCGAAGGCGATCGAACTCAGGTAGATAAGCGGAACAACTATGACTAACTTACTATCATAGGCTTCGAGTACGAACAAATTTCCACCTTTAGCCCCTATTCTAACAATCACGCCTTCTCTCATGCACCGCCCGATATGTGGTAATTTTTCCGCATATTCTATTTACTGATTGTTCAATTGAATAGTATGCGTTCCATTCAGCGCGCTTTAAATATATGTAGGCAAATCACAATACCGACATAAAACTATGCAGTCACTGACAGATGTTACAGACAAAGGCCATGTGGCGTAAGTCATTTCTAACATCACACCTAATATATTTTAGCTTGCTCTCGGCAAAAGATTTTGCCGACTGCGGTTGTCTTATCACTTTTGAAGGGTTATACATGTGCCGCGCCCTGCGAAAATGCTGCTAATGCTCCTGCGCTATAGGGCCGTTATGGACGTTGATTTTTCCCCTGACGGCCGAGGTCTCGTCAGCGGCAGCTACGATCGAACTATAAGGCTGTAGGCTTTCTCCGAAACCCCTATTGCGAAAGCTACTAAGACTCTATGGTAGATGGAACAGAGATGAAGGCGTATCTCGTGATATATACCACACCAAGCGCCAGCAACGAGTTTTCTGTGTGGCGTGGTCTCCCGACGCCAACTATATAATGAGCGGGTAAGTACCATTCGCGAATTGGTCAAGGTGAGGTCGCAACAATTGCTAAGATCAGTATAGGAGTGACGATGGCAATGTAAGGCTATGGAGAGCAAATGCCTCCAAGCGACAGGGTGTCAAGTCTGCACGACATCGACAAGCTCTCGAGTATAACGATGCGCTCATCGAACGATACAGTCATATGGTATGCTATGAAGGATTCATGATACCGCACGCTCGTCCCAGGTCTGACGCTAACTGGTCCATAGCCTGAGATTCGACGCATCAGGAGGCATAGGCATATCCCCAAGGTCGTGAAGAAGGCCGGCGAGATTAAGCAGGAAGAACTAAAGGCGATCAAGAGGCGCGAGGAGAACGAGCGGAAGCATACCAAAAAGCAATTCGAGAAGAGACAGAGCGAACGAGACAAGGCTGTCCTTGCGCGGGAGAAGTAATGGGTCGTCGGGCAAGATCAACACTCGGAGAGGTCAAAATTGATTGCATTGGCAAGGCGTCATGAGAATGGGAAAAACACACATGGGATACCAATAGGGAAAATTAATGTGCTCTTTTGAGAAAGTGGCGTTTCGGAAAGTTGTCGGTGTGAATGGCGACGATGCCACGGGACGTTCGATTCTTGCGTGACTCGTCGACCGGATGGCGATCCCGGATGCTCTCTACAACTGCACAGACGAGTGAGAATCAACATGTGTAGTCCTTCTACAGTATCATTCATCCATTGAGCCTCATCCAAACACCGTGACATTGCAACGAGTCGGTCCCAATGCGCCTATTTCTATATGGTAATGGTATTGTCATAGATATCTGACATCGATAGACGAGCTGCGAGGTACCGGCCAGGCTGGGGGGGGGGGGGGGGGGGGGGGGGGTTTTTTTTTTTTTTTTTTGGAACAAAGGGGGTGGGTGGGGCCCCGGCCGTATGGGGCCGGCCGCCCCCAACCCGGTTGTGAAGCGAGTG